>VZZY01020651.1:81-92262 GCA_013400335.1 Eurystomus gularis
AACTCTCTCAGACTGTCCTCACAGGAGAGGTGTTCCAGCCCTCTGATCAGCTGTGGCCCTCATCTGGATCCACTCCAGCAGGTCCATGTCCTTCTTGTGTTGGGGGCTCCAGAGCTGGACACAGTACTCCAGGTGGGGTCTTATGAGAGTGGAGTAGAGGGGGAGAATTACCTCCCTTGACCTGCTGGCCACACTTCTTTTGATGTAGCCCAGGATACAATTGGCTTTCTGGGCTGAACTTACACATCGCTGGCTCACGATAAGCTTTTCATCAACCAACACCCCCAAGTCTTTCTCCTCAGGACTAGTCTCAATCCACACCCTTCCCAGCCTGTACTTGTGCTTGGGATTGCCCCAACCCAGGTGCAGGACCTTGCACTTGGCTTTGGTGAACTTAATGAGGTTGGCATAGGCCTACCTCTCAAGCCTGTCAAGGTCCCTCTGGATGACATCCCTTCCCTCCAGTGTGTTGACCACACCACATAGCTTGCCATCGTCCTCAAACTTGCTGAGGGTGCACTGAATTCCATTGTCTATGTCACCAACAAAGATGCTAAACAGGACCCGTCCCAGTACCAATCCCTGAGGAACACCACTCGTCACTGGTCTCCGCTTGGGCATCAAGCCACCCACCACAACACTTTGAGTGAGACCATCCTTATCCACAGAGTAGTCCATCCATCAAATCCATGTCTCTCCAATTTAGAGACCAGGATGTTGTGTGGGACAGTGTGGAACACTTTATGCAAGTCCAAATATATGATGTCAGTTGCTCTTCCCTTTTCAACAGACACTGTAACTCCATTATAAAAGGCCACCAGATTTGTCAGGCATGATTTGCCCTTAGTGAAGCCATATTGGTTGCCACCAATCACCCCCTTATTTTCCATGTGCTTTAGCAGAGCCTTCAGGAGGATCTGCTCCATGATCTTGCCAGGCACAGAGGTGAGACTGACTGGCCTGTAGTTGCTCTGGTCTTCCTTTTTTCCCTTTTTGAACATGGGGGTTATGTTTCCCCTTTTCCAGTGAGTGGGAACTCCACCAGACTGCTATGACTTTTAAAATATGATGGAAAGCAACTTAACAACTTTACCTGCCAGTTCCCTCAGGACCTGTGGCTGCATCTCATCAGGTCCCATGGACCTTCAGGTTTTTAAGAGGGCCTCAAACCTGACCTTTACTTACAGTTGGCAGACCTTTCTTCTCCTAGTCCCTGGCTTTGTTTTCTGTAACTTAGGCGGCATGGCTAGAGCCCTTGCTGGTGAAGACTGAGGTGAAGAAGTTGTGTACGGCAGTCTTCTCTGTATCCCTTGTGTCCAGGTTGAATATGATTTTCATAGCTTCTAGACAGTGTATACAGTATTAGTGTAAGACAGCAAAATTGACTCCTAATGAGATTTTTAAAATCTGCATGTTACTGATTTTTAGTGGTGCAGAACTAATTTATGTGCAATGACTCTCCACTCACACACATCACTGCAGTAATACTATGTGGTTACTATAGAAAGCTTTCTATTTATAGATCTCCAGGGACGTTGCAGATGCACTATGCAGTTACACCTGATTTCGTACAATCCTAGAAAATCACACTGGAAAGGACTTTAATCCCAAAGCAAATTAGCCTAATCTGTTAGATAAAGCTCTTAAGGATCTCCAAAATGGAGACTACAAGAGTTCCCCAGGCATTATGCTGCAATACCTGAAGGAAGCTTTCACTTACAGCAAAAATGAGTACACCTTCCTGTAATTCTTATTTTATCTATCTTGGGTATGAAAAATAGGCTCCTTTCAACAGCCTTTTATGTACTTGAAAGGTTGATGTCTCTTTTCCTTATTGAGAAAGGCCATGTTTTCTAGATTTGCGTTCACTCTCACTGACCATACCTGGACTCTTTCCAGTGAGTCCACATCTTTCTTTCATTTATACGAATGACATAAGAGAAATGTTTGGCTTTATAGATGGAGTTCCTGTACACATGGGGGGCTTTTTTTGGAGTTGAGGGATCAAACTAGAAACAATGCTGGCTTTTGGAACAAAACCAAGCTTTAAAAGTATTGCAGAAAAATGCCTTAGAGGAAAAAAATCCTGGAGTATCCTAAAGATCTCCAATCCTTGTTCTCAGTGCAAGTACTTCTAGTGGTTTAAAATAATATTACTCTTCTGCCAGAGGCTTTTACCTGAGTAACATTGTTTGATCCATTCACAGACGTTAAATCCAGATCATGATGAACTTCTAATTTAACATGTTGTATAAAACCCCTGCATCAAGCCCAAGAGTTGCTGGTTGAGCTAGGCATCTTTTAGAAAGACATTCAGTGTTAATTTAAGGACTGCAAATGATAAGGAATATTCCAGATCCCTAGATAAATTATTCCACTGGTTAATTACCCAGATGAATTTCTAATTTGAATTTGTCAAGCTAAAGCTTCTAGTCATTAGATACTGTTATACTTTTGTTTAATAAACAAAAGATCCCTTTACTATCAGAAATATTTCTTCAGTTGACCACTGTAATGCAGCTGTCTCAGATGCTGGCTCACTTCTGTAGCCCTCTTATAAAACCTTTCTAATATGTTAACATGTTTAGTGTTTGCTTATTTATTTAAGATACTAGAACCACCTCATTGCAGCCTTCCAATATCTGAAGGAGGCCTACAAGAAAACAGAGGAGGGACTTTTTACAAGGGCTTGTGGTGATAGAATGAGTGTTAATGGCTTTAAACTGGAGGAGGGGAGATTTAGATTAGATGTAAGGAAGAATTTTTTTCACTGTGAGGGTGGTGAGACACTGGAACTGGTTGCTCAGAGAAGTTGTGGATGCACCAACACGGGATGTGTTCCAGACTAGGTTGGATGGGGCTGTGAGCAACCTGTTCTGGTGGTGGATGTCTCTGCCCATATGGCAGAAGGATTGCAACTAGATGATCTTTAAGGTCCCTTCCAACCCAAACCATTCTACGATTCTAGGTTGAATAATCATCTAGTGGTGCATGCAAAAGTAACTGCAACTGCCAAAACTTTTGTAGCTAATTCACAGTGATTCAGATCAGGTCTTTATTCCTTGTGATTCACTGTATATGGATTTCATTGATCTCATGCAGAAGGTACTTTGCACCAACCTCTTCCCTTTCCATCCAGTAGCACAGGAATTGAGAGGGCTGTGCAAGTGACTTGACTGCTCAATTTCACTTCTAAAGAGTGACTGAAGCAACTTAATCTTTTGACTTAAGAAGGCTTGTTTTTTGCATGAGTTAGTTGCATCTTAAAGTGATGCTTTACACTTCTAAGGGTCTTGAGACTTGTCCATATAGTCTTAGCCATAAGAAAGGTGAAGAGAACTGCAGCCATGTGTGCACACTGTGGTGTGGGGAGGTCCTGTTTAAAATCTGCAGCTACAGTTTGTCATCCAGTAGCATTACGGAGTTGCGTCTTCTTCATGAGATTACTTCGTGTCTGGTTTCCCTGGAAACTCTGAGCATAAAGAGAGAATGCAAGCCTTTTGTCTACTGAGAATTTCTTGATATTTGGCAGATTGGACGAGTAGCTACTGCACATGTGCAGATTGACTCAAACATGTGTGTGCAGTGAGTTGTACTTATCCTGGATATGTTGAATTTAGCAGCATAGGCACTGGAATTATGATATTTACCAGACGCAGCTAGTCCCTGCATCTGTGTTGTAGTCAGTCTGCTTACACACAGTTAATTTGCCACACTTAGAATGTATATAACATCACGGATGATGGTATAGGCCATTAAGGTCACTTGGGTCCTGTACCTTATGTGTACCCTGATCACACTGGGCATTGGTACTGTGCAGACAGGTGTAACTCCTTCTTTGCCCAATGGTTGCATTGATAGCCACTGCAGTGGGACTTATGCACGGATCAAAAATAAACAATTCTTAAATTTCATTTTGAGGAGATTCCTTAAAGAAGGAGTAACTGTATCTTGCCTTGTGATTTTAATTCAGAGTGATTGATCTACAATACTTTTTATCTCTAAGGTACTATTGTCCTCTTTTTGATTAATTTTTCAGAGATTTTAGATAGCATCTTAATGAAAACATGTAGTGTTAACACTGAAAGGTTTTCCACCTCTACTTTACTGCTTTTTTTCTTAGCTGTACCTTTTTACTGTAAAATCAAAGGAAATCTATTAATGCTGGCTCATTAACAGGACATTCCAAAAGCCCTGTATTATTTAATTCCACAACTTCTGTACCATTGCACCCAAAACAGAATACAGACATTTAAATTGGTTATAAACACTTTCTCAGATGTTTTTTATTGCTCTTTTAC
Organism: Eurystomus gularis; assembly: GCA_013400335.1. Lineage (NCBI taxonomy): Eukaryota > Metazoa > Chordata > Aves > Coraciiformes > Coraciidae > Eurystomus > Eurystomus gularis. The sequence continues at coordinate 4,383 of VZZY01020651.1, forward strand.
TGTTTGTAGGTGTTAAAAGTCAAAGTGAGAAAAGTGGTAGATAAGATCACCTAGTCCTTTTTTATCATCATTCTTTAAGGCTGTGTTAGATAGCACTTCCTTCTAGCAAAGAGAAAAGAATGGGACCATCACTACAAATCTTACCGCATAAAACAAGGAAAGAATCCAAACGATGTTGAGACTAGGCACATAACGATAAGCATCTTCACTATATGTGCCATACATTGTTTGCCTCTAAAATTACTTTGATCTAATACACAGCCTTGGATCTAAAGAAATTACCCATCTTCCTTTCTCTTGCTGAGATGAAGGTGAGACCATATACACAACTTTAGGGTATATAACTGACAGGACACTTTATTAGCTTGGTTCACTTTCCATTTTGCTCCCAGAAAGTCCATGTGTGTGTGTCCTGCTTTGCTTTTTGGTCTATTCTAGGGCAGCTAAATGTCTCCTTTCCAGGGAAGCAGCCAGTTCACTCCAGGATCTGCTCCAGGTAAAGTATTCAAACCATGCACAGTTTGAGTTCCCTGACTCTTAACAGTGTAGCACTCTCAAATATCTTTCTGTACTTGTGTCCTGCAACATGCATCCTTGGCATCACAATTATCATATGAATCACTACAGCAGACCTTTGTCATTATTTCAGGCACTCAGAAGTGAAAAAGCCCATAAAATTACCAATTGTATTTCAAGACCAGAAAGGGATTAGAGTTTCAGCACTTAACAATGTACCTTACAGTTCCAGCACTTAATAATGTGGGTATGAGCCAGAGCACACTGAGTGGGGAGCCAGGACTCAGCATACAGACATTGGTAGATGCCAGAACCAGGAGTGGCCAACATCAATTACATTAAAACAAACAAGTAAAAAATTAAATCTACCCCATATATATATGTATATGAGTGGGATTATATATTAGTGTGTATATATATATATATATTTGATGTCGGGGGTGGGTTTTCCTATTTTAAATGTCTTCCTCACCAGATATAACATTTGGGGCAGGACTATACCACCACAACATTGCACAGGGTTAATGCTTTCTACGGAGCTCAACTCACTGTGCAATTCCTTGTCATTCCTACATGGAGATTGTACAGCATTTGAGCTGAGAAGTACTGTTTGATTAGCTCAAAGGGTAAAATTTTTCACTTTTCACATTTTCTAGTCTCTCCCTGCCTTCTGATTCATAATGGCTGTTTGCTCTTCTATAGTCTCTTCTTCTAGCTGATGTCAAAGTGCAAAACAACAAATACATTTTACTACATGATAATACAGTGGGTTGTTCCCAGGAGGTGTAACTCTATCTATTTAATTAGGTAGCAATCAATCTGAATATGTTCATTATATTCTCTGATCTTTGTAGCAATTGTAGAAGCCAGTGTGTTACCCAGCTGGTTATCATTGAATGGGAGATCATAGGACATAGAAGTAGCTGGCAGCTTTAAACCAGGCCTCAGACAGAAAGACCTTTTAAAGAGAACTGATTATTCTCTGAGAATAAGTGAAAGGTTATTAGCAATCACATGTTGCCAAATTTTCTGATTTGGGGATGCCTGTTTATACTGGCTTGTGTATGAATTTCATTAGATAATAATTGGACATTCATTATCAAATGTCCTGAAGACATGCAAAGTTCCAGGTAAGCTACACACTCAAAACCCAGAACATAGACTGTTTTAATTTCTACTGCCCTTCTGAACAGAAAAACTTATATGTGAAAATCAGCCATAAACACCTTTCTATCAAAGAAAGAGTATGATGGTTTTTGTCACATTTTTATATGAATTAGAAAGAAATATTAAACAGGCATGAACAGATTCTTAAATATAGCAGCTAATAAAATCAAGAAAAAGTAGTTATTCTCCTAAGCTCTATTGTTTAGTTTAATGCTGCATGGGCATAGATATTTGCTCATTCAGTTAACTTCATTATCCAGTATATCTCATTAACCCATTAATGTTTTCAGTTCTCTGCTTGAAGATTAAAAACCATGTTCAAATATAATTCTTGCTGAAGTCCATAGTAGTTTTGTCAAAACAAAAACTGTAGAACTTGGTAAGAGAATAGGAAATAAATATATATCTTTTCATAAGATAAAAGGATGCAGTTTTTAATGGATTTTAGGTATGTGTTTTATAGATTAAATCTATATATGTATTCTGGAAATGGCCTTCATTAACAAACAGCTGCTTTCCATACAAATAATATAATGGTAATGCTAAAGGGTCCTGATAGGACCTTATCTAGAATACTTTCACAGTTTTGAATATCCCTCTGCACAAGAGATAAACCAAAACTGGACATGGTGCAGGACAAGTTTTTTCAGTCCTCCTCTGATCCTCCCTGTAACGTACAGGAGGATGATACTAAAAAATTTTGTTTTGTTTGAGCTAGTAAAGAAAAAGTTGAAAAAGGAGCTATAAATAGATCAAAAGTATAATACCAGACCTGGCAAAGGATTGTTTAAACCAAAGGAGGAGTACAAAACAAATGGAAATTAACCAGCTATAAATAAACTAAGAAGGAACATTAGAAATATGACTTCAGATCAGAAGAGTGGCAAGATTTTCATTCATCTGTCCAATGAGAGTTGTAGGACATGGCCAGGCCTCCTGCTGTCACCTGCCACCATGTATGGGCAACAGCAGTAGACTAAAGTAGTTCTTACACATTATCTAACCTATGCACTCTGAAACCAGCGTGGTTGAGATCAAACTTCAGCTCTGGAAGCACTGAAAAATCTCAACACTTTCTTTGCCTATTCATAGAACACTTTTGTTTAAACTATGACATCATCAATAAAATAGTACCCGAAACTTCCCTTGCATTCATGTTGATGTGGTACTAGTGTACAGGTCTGGTGGTGATGTCTGTGTTCATCTCAAATGGAAAGAGTGTGGTATTGAATTATCTCTACATATACAATGACATATCACCAAAAGCTCCACAAAATCTCACCAAAATCTCTGATTTTGCTGTGTTCATGTCAAAATGACTATGTCCCAAACTGCAGCAACCAGAAGATGTGATGCCTTTTTTTTTTCAGTTTTTTATTTTGCCAAACATGTTTGGTTTTCATATTTATAAAGACTACTCTAGCCTGCTTAGTTTGCTTTGTCTACTTGCAATTCCTAACTCAGCTCTGATACCTTTATCATCTTTCAGGTCTGAAAGATTACTATAAAACAGTCTGTCTTTGGTATAATCACAACACAGAGTATATTTTTATATTTAATATAAGGAAATTATGTGTTGAAAGGTAAAGCAATGTATAATTAATAGCAAACATGGCTAATGATAGTTAAAATACATCAAAGCATCCTCCAGCCCATTGGCTGGTATACATGCTTTCAGCAAACTACTAACTTCCAAGCAAATTAACTTCTTTTCTAACTAGGGATCTTTTTAAGTTTTATATGGGAGACGCTGATTGAAGCTTTGATTTCTTAATAAAATGATAGATCCATGTCATTAACTCATGCAGTTGATGCATCATTTTCCTAGAGTATTTAAATTTATGACTGCTGAACATGTGGTATTCATGTATGTGTTCAAACACAGTCATTGTTATGTTAGTTGCATTTGTGTCATACATTTGGGACTTAGGTCAAGGGCTAATGCAATAAAAGGAGGTCCTTTTTGGGAATTACGTTGACTGTTGATCTGTAGGTACTGCTTCCATCAGTTTGTTTTACTCATCTCTCAGAAGCAAAATGAAGGCTTAGATGCTTTGCACATAATTTTTATGGATTTGTGGATGTTTGTGGCCGAAAGATATTGCAAGGACTATTTTAAGTTTCTGCATACGTTACAGTGACTTCTTTCAGTGAAGAGAATCACTAGGATCTGTTACATAAGTAAGTTCTATCAAATGAAGCTATATGGAGCTGAATTACAGCTTATCCAGCCTAGAATTAGAGTTTCAATCACAGGGAGTTCACTAGTATGAAAACTCTGCTCATCTTCCTACTTTTAAAACCTTCAGTGTTGAATTGACTTTGTAGAACAGAAGCTGCATGAGAAAATTATATTGAGAAAATAATTACTGGCAAAGCTATCTATAGGCTTTGAGAAAGACCTTGCACAGGTCTTCATTTGTTTATAAAGTTCTCTCATGATTCATGTCTATGTTGTGGCTAATTGCTAATTGAGTTATCAGGATGAAGCTACCATTTTTTGTCCTATTATCGAATGTTTTGAAGGTGGCTGTTCCATCCCCTCTAACTCACTGGGTCTTTCTTGCATATTGATTGTTTATCTCCTGTGGATTCCGTGACATCATACTTCCTTGCACCTGAGGGCTGGGCCTAAACTGAACACAACAGAATTACAGGGTTTCAAGAAGCCCTCTGTTCAAAGTGTCCTCACAGCTGTGAGTCAACTTTCCTTCATTGATGCTGTATTTTCTTAGCATTGTTCAACTCTAACGATGAGAAGCCAGTTGCACAATTACGATAGATGCAGTCTTGTTTCCCTGCTTACTAATCTGAAGAAGCTGTTGCGCTTTATGTTTCATCTATCAAGAAGTGTAAGGTGGAGCTTTGAGAAGACGAGAACATGTTCAGACCCATTTTCTGATGGAGTTCTTTCAGATGGCTCTGAAATCATATATGGCCATCATCCATCATTAATAGCTAGTTTAACTATCATAGCAACTATATAGCAACTATTATAGCAACCCTTCTTCATCAGCTGAGAAGTGTTTCAGTTATGTGTTTGTACTGAAGTACAGATGGAAAGAGAGGGAAAGTAGTAGAACAAAAAATGAGAAAGGCAATGTGTTTGATTAAAAATTCTAGATCAAAATGAAGAAAACTCGTTATCTCCTACTCCATGTATTTGAAACTCTACACAATATTCACATCTGCTCAGAAAATACTCTCATCTCCCTGATTATAGAATTATTCTTCTGTATGCCTCTTATTCATCACTATCATTGTGCATTACTATATCCTCATTTTTACACCTACTCAGAGTCATTTAGTTCTGCATTTCTGATCCACTATCTCCTACTGCCCTGTAAGTGTTGTAGTAAAGATTTTTGTGAGGTTATGGCAACATGTTACAAGAACTCATTTTTCTCTAATTGAGAAAAAAATGCAATTAAATAGAAGTAAGAATTACTTGAAGTCTGACTTCAGTCTAAATACACTTTCTTTGCTTGGAAGGTACTACAGCAACTGATTTCTTTGCAGATCTTCTGAAGATGTTCCTATCACTTCTGAAAAAAAAGGCAAATCTCAGTGCCTTTGAAAAGTAAAGCAATCACTTTTGTCATTTGCAGAAGTCTAAATCTGGAATCATAGGTAGACACTGATTTTAGTTTTCCGTCATAACCCAGCCTGGAAACAGTAGTGTTTCAGAAGCTGATTCATGAGAAAATCAAACAGCTTACAACTACAGGCAGCAGTATCCACCAGAGAGAGGGGGTAGGTAGCATGACCTTGTTTGATACTGATCAATGTGCCGTTCCTAAAATAGTGTGGTCTAAATGCTTTGTACAATGATGGAATAGGAATTGAAGAAGAATTCTATATGTTATTGTTGATAAAAGGGCAAATACAGCATGCAAGGGTGACAGATAGGAGCTCTAGATCCCCAGTAAGGGAATTGAAAAAAAAGAGGGGCACAGAACAGCTTGTTAAAGACACTCCTTTGAACCCCAGTGTGTTGGACACATCAGAGGCAGGGAAGAGAGAAGAAGTTGCAGAGCAGAGGACAAGACACACACCTGATGCCTGTGGGGATTTAGGATAGTGCAGTCCTTTAAATCTAGAAATAATTCAGTAAAGCTGAAAACTACATAAGCAGGTGCAACAGACCTCCCCAGTAAACCAAGCACCAAGTGAAAATCTTCACTTGTCAGAACAAGATTTTTCAGGTTTTGTTATGACGGTTAGTCTGATCATTAGAGTCACTTACTCATTACTGCACAGAGGCAGTGCTACCTTCCTGCTCAAGGAGATGATTTGATTTCTCCATTTGCCTCCAAAGACTGTGGGATCCCTTCCCTGAGCTTCCACATGAGGTAGACCTGAAATTTTACAAATCACTGCCTCCAACTATTCAACTATTCTTGTGCTGAGGTACGGATTTATCCACACAAAAGGTACCACACTGGGATTACAAATGCATACCTACTACCCACTATGCCACAAGCTGGAAAGCATTAAATATCAAAGACAGAGATTTTTATGGAGAAGAATGAGTCACAGAAGCAATATATTCTTTTCTTTCTCATTAAACAAAAGAAGAAAGACCGCATCAGTTCAAATTAAACCATCTGTCCTTCTAAACAATCACATCCATAGGTGCTAACCTTGTCAAAAATATCTTTCTATATGTCCCTTCACTGTCAATGTGATAATGCTGCAGTGGCAGGAACCACGAGTGTGACAGTTTATAATAAAATTCATCTGTTAAATAGTGATAAAAATTCAGAAAAGGAGATTGTGACTATTTCCTGCTGTTCATTTACATAAATTTGGAATATCTCATACTTACTACTATTCTCATGATTTTTTCTTTTTCCTGTAAAAAAAGGTCATTATCCTGTATGTGGATATTTATTAGAAGTGAAATATTTCTTCTATTTCTAATAAACTTTAAAAACAGTGTGTAACAATCTCTGATTGTTTGCCCAAGGTTTGTTTTATACTTTTATCATATCAGAGCAAGCAGAAATCCAGAAAAGGATTTAGAATTACAGATGCTATATAAGTCAAATGAAAATACCAATCTGCAATTATGAGACCTGCAGACTCACACCATGCTAAGGTTGTGTTAGTAGACCCATGGATGAATGGTTGTGATACTAATCAATGTTGGTCACTAAACTTATATTTTGCACACTACTCCTCTTATTTAGGTTTTATTATGATTACTTAACTTTTTAAGAAGCCCCAGGCTCATTTTCATTTCCTGCAAACCAGCTTGCTAGAGAAATATTTTTTCTTTCTGCCTGCAAATATTTACCTACCCTCAAAGCTTCTAAACAGTTATATGCAACAACTTACTTTTTTAAACCAACAATAGACCTGGATTCAATTCTGCATCTGCAACTGTTTTTCTAAAGCAATGTGTAGACTGTTGCTGTCCTATTTTTGATCCATAGCTGTAGAGAGCAGTTATATTTATGTCACTGTTTCATTTTCTGAATATCTGTTCTAAAGCAGGCGCATAAAGATGGAAAGGTTTAAAAGTCGCCTCTCTTTGTATGTGCATATATATAATACTACAACACTTGTAATGTCATTTTACAGGAGATGTAGCATGGACAGATTACAGAATGGCAATACAAAACAGGACATGTTTAAATGATCTTGGGGGTCCTAGTAAAGTCATTTGACTGACTGCCCTGTATGTAAAGCATATGACTCAGCAAGAGACTGCCTTCTCAAATTCCTTTCCCATTAAGAATGGGGTGTGGCAAGGGAAATCATGTGTGATTGCTTTGGTAAAAACATGTTAGCCATATGAGTCTGAGATGGCTGTATTTTTTGGGTGGCAAAGCAAATGAGTAAGTTATGTTGGTCATCCTGAATATGTATCAGTGTGGCCTTTGTACCACATCACACAGGCATTTCTGTATTGTTCCAAATGCACCAAGAAACCCAGACCTTTTTTTTTTTTTTTTAGGAACAAACAATTTTAAAATTCTTTGTTAGCACAGGTTTTCCTCATTAAAAAGTTGTTTCACAAGATACAGAGAGGGGAAAATGCTACTTTGAAGTTAATATAGACTTTTTAGAGGGTATATTCTCAGTAAGACAGAGTTAGATAGAGATATTTTAAGATTAGCCATTAGCACAACATCCCTTCCATAGTTCTCCTGCTAGTCTGTCAAGCTAGTGATAACCAAGCTAATACTAGCTCATTTTTATTAGAGAGGATGATGTGAGAAAGAAGGAATCAAAACTTATTTTTAAAACCCAGGATTAGTGTATGTACACTAGCAATTATAATGGGAAAATAATTTATAAAATTCTTTAACAAAATATATGTAGAAGGTCCAAAGAAGAAATTAAATGGGCAGTTCATTATGCCGTTTTCCGCCCTTTCACAAATTAGGTGCTGCTGTTGAGCAAGAGCACTCTGAGATAGCTAGCTCTGTTCTTCAGCTGTTCACATCACAAGTCAGGTCCTTCTACGCATGAGGAACAGCGCATACTCTCCAGTTAGGTCCTGGCAGTGGAGCCTATGCTCACAAGCCGTGAGAACCATCCTTTTTCACTGAAAAAGTTTAATGCACTTTTCTCCTCTTGCCTTTGTAAGCACTTAGCATGGAAAATATGTTCTGGAAAAAGGAAGACAAATTTTTGTTGGGAATGGCTGACCTGCAGCTAGTGTGCTCCTGGAGGTGATTTGGGGGTTAAAGAAAGTAACAGAACCTGACTAATGCTTTGGAAAATGACAGGTTTTGAACTTCAAAAATAACTGTGCTGATTTGTTAAATTGTTTTAGTGATGTTCTACTTGAAAGAAGCATTCTTGTTTTATTCATGATGGCAATCCTCCTCACTTCTTCCACATACATTTTTTTGCATACAGAGTTCACAAGGGGAATTCGATGTGTGGAGTAGCTGCAAAGTGGGACCCAAGAATAAAAAGAAAGTATTAACCAAACAATATTCTTTTGCTTTCAAAAACCTTTCAGCTTAAAGAAGTAAAGAATGTGGAGTGCTTTTTTCCCCTATTTCGATTTAACTGGTCTTTTAATAATACCAAAGGGCAAGAGGAGGGCAGACAGCTTCCTATTCTGGTCATATGGATAAAGGTATACAGTTTGCACAGACTTTGTGCATATGGTAGGACTAACGACCCTGAGGAGCAATGGCCTGTAAAAGGCCCAAGATGAACAGTTCCCACATGGTCAGACAGCAAGAGAAGTCAGTTTCTTGGAAAGGGGGACAGTTGGCACTCCACTACCTGCACTCAAGGGTATTCCTGAGACACAGCAAAACCCAAGCTTGGTCTGAGCAGATATAATACATCCACTATTAGCCTTAAGATCTTCTAGTCCTCTTAGCAAAAAACCATTCTTTCTCACCAGCTCACTGGAAGAAAATAAAGAGCCTCTTTCCAGTGAAGTCTGACTGAGTGGGTGGGTCAGTAGTACTGACAGAGTGGGTCAGTAATGACAGTTTTTCTATAAGGCTTTGAATATGTAATCTGATACTAAAAAGTGTCTCTCTTAAAATGGGAATTCTCTTCATTTACAAATCTATTGATATTAAATAATAACAACCTTTTTTTGTCAAAAAGTATTTTTTCTTTTTTTTCCCCTAGTTTTACAAAACTGATAGAGAGAAAAAACAGATTCTGTTCCATCTTGAGCATCTCCAGCAGAAATGTCAACATTTAGTCAGCTACCTTTGAATAAATTTGCACAAGATACCAAATTTGCACAAGTGTCATGGAGAACTTCTACTGCTCTAATAGTATGTCCTCCTGTGTGCAGTACAACACACAATCCCTGTAAATTATTTTTCAGGATCTGCATGACAGAGGTATCCAGACTGCAGTCGTCTCCATGGCAGGTGTCTTCTAAGTTTCTCCATACAGATGTGTGGTATCTCTCACGAAGAGACAATTCTAGACATTTTTTTCAATAAAATTTCTGAAAACTTTTCATACTTGAAAAATAGATTTCTTCATGAGAAATATATACATTTTTATCAAGAACTTAGCAGGTAAAAGCATGACTTCAGAGATTTTTAATCTAAACGAAAGAAATCCACCCAGTAGTAGTCAATAACTCAATGTTCAGTATACCAGCAAGGCCTAGAAATGTAAATTAAAATATTTTCTCTGCTAAATTCACTTCAGAAATAAAATTAATGAACAAAAGACATACACAGCATTTTTACATGTATGAGGTGAGTGGTTTTGCTGCCAGACTGTTTTATAGAGATGCTTGGCAGTTTCATGTGTTGTAAAAGGCAAAATAGATTAAAAAATTTATCAGTCCTGAAGAAAACATGAGACTTGTTGACTGAGCTACTTCAGTTTTTTTCTCAGTACCCCTTACTCCAGATAAGGTCTGATGTTAATGCTATGACAAAATTTGGTAGAGGATGTTACCTTTGCAGTATGGGAGCTGTTTCTCCACCAGTGTCTGCTCAGGGCTTACCGTAAGCCATTTGACTGTACCCTAATCGATTACTACAAAGTCAGAGGGCATGACACCCATAAGACCAGTCATATTGTGTTTCACAGATGTAGAGTACATATTCACAGGATAATAGAGCAGCTTAATTAACCTGTAGCAAAGTACTGCAAATTAGTTGTCTGACCATTTTACTTCTGCAGGCAGCTAAACTGCAAATCTGCAAGTTTGTGATTATATTTGCAAATGCCCCTGATGGGTAATGTCCACCTTCAGCATACAGGAGTACAGACAGGGAGAGTAAACAGTGATCCTTCTCTACTGGTGACTCCATGATCCATCTTCTTCTCCCCCTTGTCATTTGAGTGTCTGCTTTGCTGACACTGTTGGACTTGGAAAATTTCATCATCTACTTAGCCAAAGGAAAGTTGGTGAATATTTCCTGAGGATATTATAATGATTTGCCATCTAAATGTAAAAACAGGGACAGTACAGTCTGACTCCTCCTTCTTCAGAGATATGCCCATGTTTATTACTTCATTGGTCCTCAGCAACTCAAAACTCTGTTTCTCATAGCGGTGGGAAGACTCTAGCTGGATGCCAGATGCCCACCAAGCTGTTCTATTACTCCCTCTCCTTAGCTGGACAGAGGAGAGAAAATATAACAAAAGGCTCACGGGTCAAGATCAGAACAAGGAGAGATAATTCACCAGTTACCATCAGGACAAAACAGACTCAATCTGGGGAAATTACTTTAATTTATTACCCATTCAAACCAGAGTAGGAAAATGAGAAATAAAAACAAATCTAAAAACACCTTCCCCAAATCCCTCTCTTCTTCCCAGGATCAACTTAAAGAATCATAGAATCATTAAGGCTGGAAAAGATCTCTAAATCATCAAGTCCAAATTCACTTCTGATTTTCTCTACCTCCCCTCTCTGAGCAGCGCTGGGGGACAGGGAATAGGGGTTGTGATCAGTTCATCACATGCTGTTTCTGCCACTCCTTCCTCCTCAAGAGAAAGACTTCTCACACTCTTCCCCTGCTCCAGTGTGGTGTCATCCCACAAGAGACAGTCCTCTGTGAACTTCTCCAATGTAAGTCCTTCCCACAAGCTGAAGTTCTTAATGAACTGCTCCAGTGTCAGTATTTTCCACGGGATATAGTCCTTCAGGAACAAACTGCTCCAGTGTGGGTCTACCATGGGTTCGCAGGTCCTGCCAGGAGTCTTCTCCAATGTGGGATTACCCACAGGGTTATAGTCTCCTTCAGGCATATCCACCTGCTCTGACACGGTGTCCTTCTCACTCCTTCTTCCAGCTGCATTGCGCAGGTTTTTTTCCGCTTCTTAGATATGTTATCTCAGAGGTGCTACCGCTGTCACTGATTGGCTCGGCCTTTGCCAGTGGTGGGTCCATCTTGGAGATGGCTAGCATTGGCTCTATCAGACATAAGGGAAGCTTCTAGCAGCTTCTCACCAAAGTCACCCCTGTAGCTCGGCCTCGCTACCAAAACCTTGCTGTGTAAACCCAATAGACTCTTCATTTTAATCAAATTCCCTCCCATCATCTTTCCACCACATATTCATAAAAAATGTATCTTCAGGGGAGGGGGCTGCCCAGCAGCTGTCATTACACCTCACAATACCCTCAGTTGGTAGAAAGGTAGCTGCAGTAATTACAAACTATTTGATTCTTTAATATAATTAGAAATATAATTAGAAATATTTTCCCATAGCATGTTTCAAACACAGAGTTCTGTTGAAACAGAACTGTTCCCCAAAATAGCTCCCTTTTCACTAGTTCATATTTGCTGTTGAGAATATGACTTACCTGAAGTTTCCCCTTCAGTGTTAACTTTTTCCAAAATCTTACTGCATTCACTGAAGTGGGACCAGCTAATTATTCCTGTTATGGTCTAGTCTCTGATTTTTTTGTCTAAATGCTTCTTTAAAGGGTTTATAATTCCAGTATCACTCTATGGCAGCTCATGCTACAATTTTCCAAGTGTCATGCAAAAATTTAATATATTATCAGAGAGAACAACTCCATCACATCCCTGATTTGGCCCTAGATGAGTGATAATACCAACTTCTATACCACTCTGCCAGACTGCATACTCCTGTTTTCCCTACACCCTTTCCTGTCAGTGCTAATTGCCTTTTCATGCCATTGGAAAAATCTCCCTTTCTTTTCAGTTTTTGTAAGAAATAGAAGTATGTTGTGTCAACATTCTGTTTAGCAAACAGATTTTTTTTAAAGCAATAAAGAAGAGTAAATATATATGGCAATCAATTAAGGCAGCTAGAAGAAACCTACCAATTTTAGCCCTTTCATCTAGCTCTTGAGAAAAGAGATATGTCCAGATGATGAGCATGCTTAAGCTGTCCTTTCTTCCTCATATAGAAACATAAGGTTTATAATACGTGCTTGGAAAAAAAAAAAAAATCCCAGCATAATGTGTACAGTGAATTAGGTCTATCCTTCCAGAAGCTTTAATTTGTATGTTTGTGTTCTGGAAACTTTCCTAAGTCAGCTAAGAAAATGTTCCAGATTCTGCTTGTGTGAATGCAAATAGAAGTAAATGCCTCTTGGATCGTGAAGTTACTCCTGTACGCTAAATATATTCCTGTTAGAAGCCTCACCTCTGACTCTGATCTCTCATCACTGTTATACCTACCCACTGAGGGATCAGAAACAAGAACAAGATATTAGAAATTCCTTGTTTTTTGACAGTAAGCAGCTTTTTTAAAATGACTTCCACAAGTCTGAATGGAAATTATCCTGATGGACAAGTTATTTATTGGCAAAACTGCAATATTTTATGGCGCTGATCCAGTGGAAGACTTAAGCATGTGCTTACTTTTTAGCATGAGAGTATTCGCATTGGTTTCAGTACAGCTTCACATATTTAAAGCTAAGCTGTGTTTAAGTGCTTTGCTGGATTGTGGCCTGTTTCTTCTGTCAATAACAGGAACTTAATGGAGATTATAGCTGCTATGGAGAGATGATATAAGTTTAAACAACTGAAAAAGATCAGACTGCATAGGACTGTTGAGTTCTATCAGCCTTGTATATATTTTAAATCACAGTACACTGACTCTTCTTAGCAATTGCAAGTACAATTTCCTTATTTCCTGAAATTTCTTTATTCCTTTCTCACAAGTATTTCAGATAGTCTCTTTATTCATGGACACATCCAAACTGAACACATACGACTACAGCTGGTGTGGGATAGCTGTTCTCTGACCAATCTTGTAACAGATGAGGACCACAAGATTCAGAATGAGAACAGATTTTATTTTGGTGCCTCTTTATATAACAAAGTGAAGCTTTTCTAGCTCCTCGTTTATCTCCACCACACAGGAGTACACCAGGTCCCTGATATGCCTTTCAAGTGAAAGAACACTTCTTGAGGAGATTTTTTTTTGTGAGTTTCCTAGGACAGAGATTTAATAAATGAGCTTCTCAACTGTCTTTCCGATGGTGACTGAGTGCTTTATGCAATTAGGCTGAGATTTTCAGCTCGTAGCTGTGCTGTTGGGTGACTTTGTTTCTGTGGTCATACTGTTATCTCCTTGGGAGAAGAACTTGGAGGTGGACTGGTGAGTGCTAGCAGATTACCATTATTATATTCTTTATTATAACGTGCTTTAAGATTATTAGAAAAGACGAAATCAATTCACTTAGACTTTCTACTTCATTTTCCCTACGTTACCTCCCAGGGACATTATGAATTGAAACTGTACAGTTATATAAATGTCTATAAAGTTGTATAAATTACCAGATATTATTATCTGCCATGACTAAGTTACTGAAAAGACACATCCCTTTAATGATCGTATTCATGAAACCTCAGAAAGATCTTTGGATCCATTCAACAAGAAGCACTTTATCTGTAAGTAGGAAAATGCAGGTGTCATTTCTGGTGGCTCCGGTAAATTTATAAAGTAATATTATACCCTATATACCAGATGCAGGATATATGAGCCCATGCAAAGTACCTCTGCAGCATTGCTGTTCTGTATCCTCTACTGCCAGACTATCTATGCATAGCAATACTTTTTATTGGGAAGGCTTTCCCTGTAGTCAGCTGAATGCTGTCATAATTCAAAATATAACACCCTTTGGAATTATGAGAGGGAGCTCCAGATATCTTATGTCTAATGAAAAAGCCTTCTGTGTATGGCTTTAGAGGCATATAAGACTAGGTATGCCTGAAAAATTAGGCCACTGTGTAGTCTGCCCAAACTGCTAGCTACTGAACATTTTGTGGCCAGATTTTTGTCACTGTGTCACCAAGCCAGGTGATGAATTTTCAGGTCTTGGCATCTGTGTGACCAGACTGCAAAGCCATACCTGTGCTGTTGCGTCAGTCCAAGTATGGCATTCATCTGTACATTGCTGTGTTTCATGTAGGTGTGTCACATAGCCCTTGTTCTGCTGCATTTAGATTAGCATAATCCATCTCCTGTTCACTACTCTAGAATCTAGTCTTCTGGGTCTCTGAGTGTGTGAGGTTAGAGCAATGAAAAGTCAGTGGGAAACTGTTACCTCTCCACGTGGTTTTGCTGTGTTCTTATCAACAATTTTGACAAGAAACTCATTTGGGCTTTTAATATGTCCCCATTTTTAAGTTGAAAACATTGCTAAACTAGTGTTTGGTGAAGTGAAAAATTAGTAGCAAATACCTGAACCTAAGTTTACTTTGAAATAAAATTAAGTGGAACTTTGATTCTTGAGTTTTTTAGGGAAACTCTGCCCTACTAAGCATGCAGATCACCAAGCAAAAAAATGGCCCCTGAGTTATTTTTTAATACTGAAAGCTATAACTATGCAGAATCTCTTTGTTATCAACAAGGACAGAACAGAGATTCAGCACTAGTTTGTATAGATTTTTCAACTTGGTGTGCTCCTGCTCCACAGATCAAACTGATGGTTTGATGAAAAACGTATTTTTGGTGTCTATAAATCTTATCTTACAAAGCTGTTGACATAGGTAAAATTTAAGGATGAAACAGGAAACCTGGGAACTGAAATGTCCTTCTGACCTTCAATATGCAAATATATCTTTTTCATCATTCATATGAAACAATTCTTCTTTTCCTATGACATATAGTGGATGGAACTTATTTTAAAATATATACATTACAGATTTATTTGTAAGAAAGCTAAAACAATATAGCTATATGCTGTATAGCTACCTATAGGGCTTAGCAACAAAGCAGTGTTAAAAGTTACAATAACTGTACCCATAACTTGATGGCTCAGGCAAAATAGAATAAACATCGCAGTATCACAACTTGTTAATAAAGGCAATAAGAAAACGGCTTGGCTATCTTTGTGTGTTCTGGAAAAAAAAGATAAGAAATTGTAAAATACAGACCAAGAGATATTACACTTAAGCAAGAATTTTTATCTTATGTGGAGTATATTCCACTAATGCCACTACTGAGTGAGAACAAATGGGTTGTGTGAAAAGCAGCCATCAGAAGAGCAGAAGGCAATGCAAAATGCAATTTCATTTTTTAGTAATGTTCATGGTATTTATAAAAAGTAATCTGCAAAAAGGGAATGAGAGCCAAAACAACACATGCATGAGTTTTGATTCAAAAATAAATTTACTCTTAAGAAAAGAAAGTTTTAACAAAGCAGTATTGAATTCTGAATGGAAACAGAGATCTTAATGACTTTCCATTCAATCCTGAATCTAGGAGCCATGATTTTCAAACATATACATACACAGCAAATTAATTCTTCAGCATCTGGCCAAAATTGTTTTGAGCAGTCATTGAATAAAGTCCAAGAGTGAAGAGGATTCATTCGAGACATTGCTGAATTCTCCTGTTGGGAGCATATTCTAAATATATTTGATAAACCAATGTAATATGCAATCCTTTACTTCAGGATTGATTTGCACTAGTGTTAATGATAAATAAATCCTAAAGATTTCATATGTTATTGTAAAATATTACAGATGAGAAAGAACCAGTAACTCCACATTCTACATGCATCCTACTGCCTGAAGATAGTTTAACTTTTTCCTTGTTTCTGTTTTTGTTTTGACTAGTTACTGGCAAATAATGCAGAGATCTGGCTCATGAATAGTTCTTTGCAACGACTGCATATTAAAATGCTGCCTCTTTTGCAGAAAAATTACACAATTCTATGTTGGTGTTTGAAGTTTTTGTGAGAATATTGGCTTCTCAGGTTCTTGACAGAGCTGAACTGTGAGGTTTTCTGATGAAGAAATCATAAGAAAGTAAAAATAATTTTGTTTCCTTGGATATTTTGCCTACCATCTTGATGCTTTCGTATACAGACTAAGTGACATTGGTAAAATTGGTAAGATACTTTTAATAAACCTGGTTTTCATGATTGTTACTGCTGACCAGCCAACCATACCCTTCTACTGCTTGATGCAGAGAATTTTCTCCAAACTCCTCACTGTGTGCTGTCCAGTGCTGTTAAGCACGAGGTAGGAGATATTGACTTTTTGTTCATTCTTATCTTAGTGATAAATGGTACAGGATATAGTCTAAATGGCAGACTTTTAAGGTAACTGCTCTGTGATATAAATGATCCCTTCTTTTTTTTAGAATGAAACCAGACAGTTACTTAGTATGGTAAGGTAATTCTGTTTTTCTTAAGGATACGTAGCCAAATGATTGGTTGAAAAATTCTGAACTTTTCCAGTTTTGGGTTTTTTTTTTGTATTCTGTAAATGACCAAATGTAAATTCAAAAATCATAATAGTAATTCTCCATACTTTTTCATAATATAGTCCTCTCTACATCTTACAGGCAAAAAAAAGCTGCAAGTTTGTCTGAGTATTCTTTGAGCCTTATATAAAAAGAGTAATTGCTGAGAATAAATAGCAATTCTGTGTCATTAGAAGAACTCAGACCTCCATGGTAGGATTCATCTCACTGATCCTTGTATGTCTGGAGTGTAGAGGTTTGTGTTTGAGCTAGCTTTCTAGACTCCCCTTATAGTCAGTGGCAAGAACTGGACATTTGAGTTGTTCAGTTAACTCACCATGAAAATAACATTTAAAATAGGCCAGAAGAACTGTGCCTAGAACCACTAATTTGTTGGCCAGGGTCAATAAAACTTTAAAAATGAAGATTATGTATTTAGAGCAAACATATACCTCTACGAATTCCACCCCCATAGTCTCTTTAAGGTCATCATTGAGGCAAATTGCAATCATAGACATTAATATTCAAAAACTTGATATTTTATTGTTCTTAGATCTTCTGTGGTACAACTTTTGTTTGCTGATCATCCTAATTTGTCTCTGTTGCTGGGAGATATTTGCATATATTTTTTGTAGGGTATCTCAAAGACTTTTCATCTTAAACTTCGCATATATTGCTTCTGAGCAGATGCTCTATTGTCAGGTTATGTTTTCTTTTTTTCTGTTCTCTTCACTGTGGAAGCACATGAAGGAGAAAAGAGAGGAACTAAGTGTAGAGAGCATGCCCTCTGAATGGATAGCCATGAATCAGATATGTACTTCATACAGATTCTACTGTTTGTTTTATGATAACCTTATGACAGGAAAACAATTCCTCATGTACACACAATTCAATTATAGTAATTCTATGTTTGAACAATTCCTTTCAGCCTAGTGGATATGAAGGTAGTTTACACTTGAATAGCCTGTATGAACAAGGAGTGGTAAATGGTTGAGTATAATTCAAACATGCTTAAAGGTCTAAAGAACATTTCATCTGACTGTGCTCACATACAGCATTAACAGAAACAGAAAAACTCATAATGCTTAGCAAAACCTTTCCAGACAACATTTCTTGTTTCTCATTTAGGAACTCCTTTAAATATGCATTTCTTCTCCTGGTTGTACCTAGAGGAGACGGAGAGGAGAGAAAGGAAGCGATTCTGGCAAAAATGCTAGTCTCACAGAAAAAAAGGACAAAATAATAAACAATTTCTCATTACAAACACTGTACTCACTATCACACAGTCTCTTTGTTTGAGGTACCAAAGAAGCAGCACCTGCAGTGTACTGTGACACTCTGAATAGGTAGGGAAATGCCAGTCTGTACTGTGAGTTGAAGAGTCAACTAGTTGGTTGTCTTAAGCACACTTAAGTGGCTTGTCCTATCTACACACTGTCTTGGTTTTAGCCTCAGTATATCCTAGTCTCAGAGTAACCATACTGTTCCTGTAAGCTGCCAAATCAAGAACTGGGATTGTATTTGGTTTGCATGGGAAGGTTTTGGTAGCGGGGAAGCTGTACAGATGGCTTCTGTGAGAAGATGTCAGAAGCTTTCCCTATGTCCAATAAGGCCAATGACAGCCAGCTCCAAGACAGACCTGCCACTGGCCAAGGCTGAGTCAAACAGCAATGGTGGTAGCACCTTTGTGATAAGGGAAAAAACCCTGCACAATTGCAGCTGGAAGAGAGGAGTAAGAATAAATGAGACAAACAACTCTGCAGACATCAAGGTCAGTGAAGAAGGAGGGGGAGGAGGTGTTCCAGGCACCAGCGCAGAGATTCTCCTGTAACCTGTGGTGCAGACCATGGTGAGAGAGGCTGTCCCCCTGCAGCCCATGGAGGTTAATGATGGAGCAGATATGCACCTGCAGCCCATGGAGGACCCCATGCCAGAGCAAGTGGATGTGCCCGAAGGAGGCATCCATGCTAGAGAAGGCTCCTGACAGGATCTGTGGACCTGTGATGAGAGGAGCCCACACTGGAGCTGGTTTGCTGGCAAGACTTGTGACCCCATGGGGAGCCCACACTGGAGCAGTTCCCGAAGAACTGTAGCCCATGGGAAAGACTCACATTGGATACGTTTTTGGAGGACTGTCTCCCATGGGAGCGACCCCACACTGGACCAGGGGAAGAGAGTGAGGAGGAAGAAGTAGCAGAGACAATGTGTGGTGAACTGATTGCAACCCCCATTCCCCATCCCCCCATGTCACTTGGTGGAGAGGACGTAGTGAAATCAGGAGTAAAGTTGAGCCTGGAAAGAAGGGAAAGGTGGGAGGAAGGTGTTTTTAGATTTATTTTTATTTCTCACCACCCTACTCTGATTTGATTTTTTATAAATTAAATTAATTTTCCTGGGTGGAGCCTGTTTTGCCTGTGACTCTAATTGGTGAATGATCTCTCCCTGTCCTGATCTTGACCCACAAGCCTTTTGTTGCATTTTCTCTCTTCCTGTCCAGTTAAGAGCAAGAATTTGGACATGAACTCGTCTAGTTTCTTTAACTTTTATTTTCCAGTCATGCTCTAGTTTTAAGAGGCTTGGATTTGTGATGAGCTGAATCTGTGGGTACACCCTCACTCTCTCCAAAATCCTAATTCTAATGGTGTAGAGTGGCATCTGCAAAAAATTGAAGAACAAGTTTCTTATAGAAACAAAGACCTGTCTAACTGGAGTGCTTCTGCAGACCTGTTGCAATCTCTAGATACCTGCATATCTTAGCAAAGCTGTCCCTGAGCAGTAATACTAAAAATAAGTGGTGATAATGTTATATTCTCCTTTTTCCAGAGGTACAGAAGGATTCTGTTTCTCAATTTTACACATGTGGTGATGCTAGTAAAATTCAGAAATATACCTGCGTAACAATTTCCTGCTGAAATATACATATGACCTTGCTGAGATTCAGCAAATCATTAAAAAGCAGGACTGTCTTAGGGTTTGTGTGTTTGGTTTAAGATAGCCAAAGCTGACATTAATCATTTGAGTTTTCAGGTTACATCTACAAGGACATAGGACCCACAAGAGTACTACCATCTCACTTTTTTGCAGTCAGCTGCTCCAAAACCCCATGCATTATTCCTTTACGATATAGATCTAAGTGCTGCCGTCCTATGTGCATAAAAACAACTCCATGAGGAGTTTCCAAATCTATCCTGCCATTTTTGTCATCCCTGTGCACAAATATATTCAGGCTGCTAAAATGCCTTCCGCTTCTCTCTCTGGAGAGACTGAATTGCTGCTTCCATTATTAGCTCTGAGAAAAACGTCAAAACTACAGCTAGTCCTGAATGCAGCATCATGTTCACTCACAGGATTGAGCAGCCATGCTCATATTACACCCTCTCGAGCCCTTTATGTTGGCTGCCTATAAACTAGAGGATTTATTTTAAGCAGTCCCTGCTGGTTTTCAAAGCTCTTAGTGCTAAGGGACCTGGTTTTTGCAAGACTTCCTTCTTGAGCCTCCTCCCAGTGCATATCCACAAGCTGACACCACATACGTCTAAGCTGCACCACTTAGAGTCACTCGCAACATTCGTATGAGCTTTACCTCCTGCTGCGATAGCTTGGAGAGTATGCATTTCACTTCTCCAGACTCTCCATCTTATCCCATGTGATCAATAGTTGTCTCCATTTGCAGTTGTCCAGTTAATGCACCTCACTACGAAATTAGATCTCCTAGAAGGAATCTCAGGGCTGGGTGAACCCTAAGACACTTTACATGGGCACTTAATTTTTGAAGTTTAGCCTGTAATCTTATATTATAATTTATAACAGCACTAGCACTGTTCCTTTTATACTTTATGACAACAAAAAGTTAAGCAGAAATAAATATGTAAGCACCAAAAATACCACAGGAGGTCTTTCAAGAGAGAAAAAATAGTAGTGTCCAACATCCTACTACTGCTAACGAGAGAAAAAATTAAATGCTGAACACTTCTCAAACATTGCTACATAGAGGAGAGTAAATTTTTTGATAATAATCCTGTAGCAGTGTTTGCTTTTGCTGTTTATAATATGTGATTTAATCAGAAGAGGCATTCCTGAAGGAGAGTACCCTGAAGCAGTGCAGACCTTACAGGCTGGAATTACAGTGGGCTTCTCATGTGTTTACAACAACCGCACATTTTAAAACTTGATAAACACCTGCAGCCAAGCCATAGACTTGCTGAGTAGATGAACATGAGTTTAGAATTACTCTGCAACTAAAATCAAGAAATATATGGCACTTTCCAAATCAGAGTGGATTAGCATAACTGCAGAAGACTGGAAGTCCCTCCTGTTTTAGCTTTCCTTATTTCTGCTGATGTAGCCAGATCACAATTCTGAGCTGTAAAAGCCCTAGGAAAGTGTCACTATGGTGTTAGTTTATTTGCATGTTGATAGTTCTAAGCTTTGGGCTATGGTCTTCTTTTTACCACAGATTTCCTTTCCAGAGGTCAGTGAAATCAGTTACCCAAGAGGAGCACACATCTCACTGTCAGATTCAGGCTCAGGCATATTAGCAAAACTGTAACGCCATTGCTAACTTCCGCTGTCGCTGATTGCTACACACAATACCTGTGTCAAAGTCCAAATGAAATTTGCTATTGAATTTAGTGGGAACAGAGCGAGGCTCCAAAGCCTTTTAACCCATAGCCTGTCTGGGCTGCATCGAAGCTGCCTGCCTTCAAACACCCTGGCAGCACTCCATTCTAGGATCCCTGAAGCTTAAGATCACTTCATTTTTCCTCTCTTTGTGGATCAGAAGTAATTTTTTTTGAATGGGTTTTTAGCAGGAAACTTTCCATAATATATTTTAAATATATATACATCTATATATTTTTCTGCTCAATTTCCTTATACTCCTGAGGAAGCTTTCCATTCCAAATTTCCTTTGGCTCTTCTTCTTTGTCATTTTTTCCTTTTTTCCAATTTCTTTAGCTTCTTCCCTTCCCATCCCCTGCCACCCCCCATCCTGGTGCAAAAGTTTTTAAAACAGTGGTTTGGGTTCTTTTTAGCAAGGGAAAAACGGTCCTACTTACTTTCTCAGCACTTGGCTAAGCTCATCAACAAAGAGTCTGCTCAGCACACAAAAAGGAGCACTGAGATAAGTTTTGGAAAACTTGCTTTAGATGGCCTCAAAGTGAAGAATAAGTAAAGATGTGTCAGTATTGGATTACCCACTGCTACATCTACCCACAGACTACACAGACAAAAAGGCCTCCTTGTGCTTGCAGGTCACTTTATTAACCCACAAGGTTCACTCAGCAAACACGTGTCCTTTTCAAAAGCTGCCCTTTTCTCAAAGCTGTGGTTCCTCTATCTGTGGTTTTGAGCAAAGTAAGCAGAGCTCTCTGCCAGAATTTCAGGCTACCCATCACACTAAGACATCTTGTCAGAATTCAGCCATCTCTGTGGAGCTGGCGGGTACCTCTGAATTTCACAGAAGGAGGTACTTTCACTTTTTTTTTTTTTTTTCAACCAAACCATAGATCACATCCCTGCTAGTAAGTTGGGACAAAACTTTCCTAGTTACTGTGTTTCTTTTTGAAAAGAGGAAAGGATTTTAAATGGAACCCCCTGCCAGGTCTCCTACTTGCAGCTCTGTCCATAAGCCAGGAGTAGTACAATACCTGCTGCTAATCCAGAAGCAATATGCTGCAGTCATTAAGGTAGTTACTTACTACTGCGCTGATGGATGCACGAAAAAGAACAGTAAGGAAATTTGGCAGAGCAGATGGTAGATAATGACAGTGACAGTGAACAAAAACTCTGTCGAGTATTTTGTCTGTTGGGGAGCTCATTCCCCAATGTAAATATAAAGTAAACATGACATAGGTATTAGGTAATTTTACAATCTACTGGTTTTGGCAGCTAGTTTGGCACTGGTCATTGTGTCTATTTTGGAGATCAGCTGTATGGTCCCAGACTGCCATTTTTCCTCTGCCTTTCTTTCTCTTAAATTTCCTACAGTATATTATCACTTCATTTTAGTTTCACTTATTTCCTCTGACAGTAGAGCAGGCCAGGCCCTGACTACAGAGTTACTTCCTCCCCCAAAACTCAATCTGTCTCCATGTTGCAAAACCTTTTCAAATGAAATACTTTATTAAAACACATACATATTCAGCGGTTCACCATCACAAACACTGTTTTCCCCTGGGTGCTGCATACACTAAGGATGTTTGCTCCGTTCCAGGATGGGAGACTTTTCTCTCTTAACACGTATCTGCTTGGCATACAAGACAAAACAGTGACACCTGAAAGTGCGGTTTGGCATTCAAGAAGAGCTGAATACAGGCCTTTTTTTGTGCATTTCTAGGAACTTCCTTTTTTTTTCCTTTTTTCCTCTCCTTGGTTCCAGCCCATTTTGCTACATGTGCTTTTCAAACAGATATCACTGGAGTTTTTGAATTAGATTAGGTCATACGGGTAAATGAAGTTAACTTGGCATCAAAGGTTATCTGCTCTTCTTGTTTTTCACGCATTTCCCTCTCCTTCCTTCCTCTTTAGTGCAAACTTTTTAAAGCCTTTTAAAGATAAAAGGACAAATCTCAGGAAAAAGCTTTACTGAAGGTTTATACACCCACCATTCAGAGAATGTTTGCTTGCAACAAATTTTTCAAGCTATTTTTTACAGATCCTTAATTACAGGCTATTAGGGATCAAATTAACTAGGTCAATTATTGAATCCCAGAACTAAGTTATAATGCATTCATATATGGGGGTAGTAGCTGGGATTAATGAAGTGACTCTGTACTAAAAGCATCAGCAATTAGTATTTTATTTGGAGGCTGGGGCTGAGAGGAGATTTCTGAAAAGCCAAGTAGTTCTGCTGCTAGCTTGATGATTTAAAACAGAGGTGTTTGCACATAAAACTTAATGATTCTCTCACAGAAGGTAACAGGATGTGTCAGCTTTTCTCTGAATTTGCACAGATATGTATATTTATATGTGTCTCTGTGTGTGTAGTCATTCCATTCAATGGAAAATCTGAACTTTTAAAATTTTCATAGCTGACTGTTGTGATTTTTTAAAAATAATTGAAGTGATTTAGAGGAAACTTAAAGAGAGAATAGAGCAGTGTCCTTGTTGCTTCTCAGCCCGTGAGCAAGCTCCATATGTCAATGCCTGAATTATTCTTAGTTTACCCCTAGACTCAAATTGTAAAGATGTGTAGCAGTGGAGGCCTTATGCAGCAGAAATGATCCATGGCCTTACAGGGCACATTAGGCCATCTAAGTTCATGGGTCTGGCTTGGACACCTCACTGAGCTATTCAGCAGCAACCCACATTGGGCAGAATAGCCATTTCCTCTCTGTTTCCTCTGATGTATGGGGTAACTATGAAGGTTGGTGTGAGGGCAACAAGAGATTAGCAAACACTTCCTTGTGAATCTTCTATGACCATCAAACCCACCCAGATCTGGACAGAAAAATGCCAGCCAATTTTGGCTTCCTATAATATTTTTAGTGGCAAGGATTTAGACCTAGATAGTTCAGTAAACCAGACTCCCTCTTCTTGGAAATGGACATTTCATCACTACACAGCAACCTTTTCTAATGCATGCCAAATTTTTCTAGCACAACATTTGTTTTTAAATGCTTTCTTTTGAGCGACACTTCATAGAATCAATATTTTCCATTATATTTATTAATTGGAAATAATTTTCTTAAGAAATAATAACTTTAAGAAATTGTAATAACAGCTATTTCTTATGGACATTGTTCCTTGGAACTAGATTCGTACTGAGGTATGGTGAAATGCAATAAGTTGTCTCAGATTTGGAGTTGATCCATATGCCAATAATACATATTAATTTTATTTAGATTATTTAAACCTTTACTTCAGTGTTTCTTGACTGAATGTTTAACTATACATTTTCCATAGTTTTCTTATTTTTTTCCCCTGAAATTCACTAAGCCGCTTAGACCAGTGATGGAGGAAATGAATAAATATCACAAAACTGATTGCCTATAAAACACCACCGGTTTACTGATTCACACGTACCTTAATTGTTCTTTCAAAATAGCACATAAAACTAATAATCCTTTAGAGTACTCCTTCCTTATTCTGCAGCTGATGAAAGATGCATGCTCCTCAGTTGCAACCCTGTAGAATTCCTAAGAATGCATAAGATTTTAGACCACAGATAGACATCCAGACTTCAGTGTTTTCATTTCCACATCCATACAGCTTTTGTGTAGCCCAGATTACTTTGCAAATATGGATAAAGATTACTGGTTAGGTCATAGATAAATCATTATTGCTATTCAGTGACTGGAGTTAGTCTTACTAGGCACAAAAATTTGAGAGGAATGGTAAGCAATGTTTTTTCAAAGTCAAAAAATCACATCTAACAATATCAGATCTTATAGCTTTATTTCTTTATTTCAGAAAGAACTTTTAAAATAATCTCCAAACTGTCATATCATTCAGTTTACTCAGACTCGTTTCAGTGATTACTTCTTACTTGTCCTTGTGGAGGGACAACTTAAAAGAGAAGGAAGGAAAAGAGTAGAAAGGAAACGGACAACAATGGTGATAAGAAGGAAAACAATTCTTTCTCATTTTCTTCCTATTCCTGAGGAAGACAGCCCTCACTTCTGAAGGGCCACTCAGTTATCACTGCTACTGCACTCAGCAAATGCTTCAGCTGTTAAGGGACAGATGACATTACAGACTCTGACAGTTTTTTACCCTCAACTTCGCTGGCTTTCCCTACTTCACTTTTCATACTGGGATTTCTTCACCTCACCATACTTAACTCTCTTTGGCCAGAGCATAGTGGTTTCCTGATTGAGATGGCCAGGTCAGTGCTCCATGCCTGCCTCCCAGGATTTCTGTCACTGATGGACCTCATTGTCACACCTCTTGTTCCTTTTGCTCTTTCAGCCAGTTTAATTTTGTGACTGGAATTTTCTCTTTCCCAATGGCCAACACAATTTTCTGCAGTCTGACACTCTGGCCTTCCCCAGACACAAACTAGAAAATAAGGACCAAGATCCTGCAAAAAATGAAAGTACAGCACCAAAATGAATGACAATTGATCACGTGCAAATAATACTTTATTTCTAGTTATGCTACATCTTCCAAGTGCTTTTGAGTATCATATCAGAAAAAATAAATATATTATTATGATTCACCACAGAGTAAATAAAGAATAAACATTTTTACCTTGTGAAAACTGTCTCCTTTTGTGTTAATTTGGTTTTGGGGTCTTTATAGATTTAGTTCGGGTTTGGGGGAGACTTTTCAGTTTATATACTAAGTTTTCACCACTATTGAAAATTTTTTGAGGAAATACCACAAATTTTTTGTCTGATAATTACATTTGCTAACTTCTACTATTTGTTTACATTTGCAAGTCTTCAGAAAATGACAGAAGTTAAAATTCCAAGTACCGTATAGTAATGAGATTGAGTAGGTGAGAACAGATAATGCTGAAATTTTGGAATGATCTGTTTAATCCACAAAATATAGGGCATATAATTCTAGAGATGGTGAAGTCTATTGACAGGAATTTCAAGGAAGATAAAGTTAAGACTTTTCCATTTTATAATAGTTTCCAGGCTATTTCCTTCTAAAATTGTAGGTTATAACTCTGACAAAAAGTCATATGTGGAAGCCTGACTAAAATGCAGCATTATGTGAGTAAATTATACTAATACTATATAAGATTTGACCTAAATATCATTTACAAGCTTGCTTTTTGACAGATGAAATAAATCTAGAAAGTCCTTGATCTTCCTACACAATTCTAGGGTGCAGTGATGGTGCAGAGTGGCTCTGCAGGGGAGTGATGAGCAGGTGTTATTAATTGACTCTGGAAAAATTAAGACTAGAGGGATGTGTGGTGTAAGATGAAGGAAATTGTCATATGGTTTGGAAATGAAGCAGGCTGGACTAAGAAGATAGTGGAACAAAGAAGACTTTGACACGTGAATGAACTTGCTGATGTGAGTTGAAAGAGATGTGTCTTTTTTTCTTCCTTTGGTTGTTTTTTTTGGTTGTTTTTATATTTGTTTGTTTTGTTGTTGTCATTGTGTGTGTGCTGTTTTGTTGTCTTTTTTTTTTTTTTTTTTTTTGTAATACATAGTTTGTTTGTTTAGTATTCTGGAAATTCTGAGCAAATCCCATTACCTTATTCCTGGAATTTTACATTTACAAAGTTTCAATATGTGAAATTTCCACAAAAATCTAATCATTTTTAGACAAGCCTGTGAACTTCAGGTTTGAAGATTTAGAAGATGTGCATTAATAAAAACCACGTAAGAAGCTCCTTAGGAAGATGCTTAGCCAGGAAGAACATAAATGAAAGTCACAGTGTTTTCACTGCACCAGGCACAATTCTTGTGATAAGGATTTTTGCTGTAAAAAGCCTCCAGATGGAAAGGTGTGTAAACGAGAAATGCATCATTCTTTAGCTTGGACTAGATTATACTAAGTTTTCAGACCTGTGAATTATGATATTTGACATATTCATGCTCATTTAGGAATACAGAAATAGCAAGAATTATGGAGTCATTACATTGCTAGTACCATGTCAAAGAATTGATTGCATAACAAAACTGAAGTTCTTGCTGAAAACACAAAGTTAGTGGGTTTGTTTTCTCTAGGTCTCTAGAAACCTTCCGTTAAGTTCCAGACTAAACTTATTCTTCATCAATTTATTCCCATTGTGTCAATTTTCATCAAAACCACTAGCCTTAAGAATCAAGTAATTCCTGATGTTTAATATATCTGTATTTACAGATAGAAAGTGCATCACCACTCAGTCTTATTTTTGTTAACGTGGCAGTGCACTTTCAGTCTCCATAATCCATGTGTACCACTAGCTTGATCTTTTAATACCTCTTCTCTACAGTTGTTTCATAGTTCTTGAACATGTATAATGAGAAGTTTGAAAGGATTGCAAGACTGTAGGAATCTTCATTCTGGTGGCATCTCATATAATTCTGCAATTAGCTAGTCCATTTAGGTCCTTCTGCATTTTTTCCATCTGATGAGCTCTCAGCATATAGCAGAATTTTCTGTTATGAGCTGCTATCCTGTTACTTTTTTATATGATATCCTAGTTGTCCTCTACTGATAAAAGTACAAAGTTGAGAGGAATAAACTCTCTTTCACTCTCTCACTTCCTGAGTGAAAAACAGACATTAGACTATTAATCATCATCTGTTTCAATACTGAGCCTGGAAGAACTGGCAAACTCAGCTCCAGCTCCTCTACCAATACTGCCTGATGGTTTCATACTCACTTCACAGATTCTTCATTCTTTTCTCTGATTTTAAATGACAAGCTTCTTAGCTGACACCATTTCCTGAAGTCTTGATATATGATATCTAGTGCACTTCCTTTGTCTAGAAAATCTGTCTATAAAGATCTACATTTGATTAAATCCCTGTTGTTTTACATCCTATTAAATTGTCTTTAAATATCTTTTCCTTCAAAATCCATCCTAAAGCAATGTGCAGAGAGGCTTACAGATGCCTGATTACTCTCTCCACTCTTAACTGTAGGCACAGCATTTGGTGTTCTACTGACATACCAAATTTGACTTGAAAGTTGTGTTTAAAAATACTTCTCATAAATCCTGCAAGGGAGACCACCTAATCCCCCTGACTTGAGTCCATTAAGCCTCATGACTTCTGTTTCCATGCAGTTGAGATAACAAGGGTGTGGAAATGAAAGATGCCATCAAACATTCTGCTTTTCCTCCCCATTCAACACAATTGTTCTTTTTGAAACCTGAGGCAAAATTTGTTTCATTTTTTGGCCACACCTAGATTATCTTTAATCTCTGTTTTATCCTTACTGCAAAGCTGCCCTACTTCTTTCCTTATGCCTTTTGTTTCAATTTATATGGCTTAAAAAAGGAAATACTCTATAGTTCAATATCTTAAGCCAAACTTTGGTTCTACTTTGAAAACTTTAAGTTTCATCTTTCATTTCTTGATTCATAGATTTTTTCCTGCTAAATCTTTTTCTTAGGTCTCTCTTATTTGTTTCTAATAGCCTTCTTGGGGTGGTTATTCTTGTAGGTCATTTCAGAGTTAATTCAAAATTTTTTGTAGCTTGAAGCAAAATATTCTGTAAGATTCAATACTTTTGACTTTGAAATTCCAAGACTCTTCCATGACCAAATCCCTTGGTATTTTCATCTTAACAAACCTTACTAAACAATTCCATTAGTTCATCAAAGCTTGTCCTTTTGAAGTGTAAATGCTTAGTTGAATATCTGCTTTTTAATCATTTTATCTTAAATGGGATAAGATCCTTTTTGCTCAATTCAAGTTCCTTTTCTCTAACCAACTTTTATATAAATTTCTAATTTATATAATAAGCCTAATTGAAAGTGTTTTCGACTAGGTTCTGATTTTGCATTTTTTTTTTATTCTAGCAGATTTATTTTACCCTCCCTTAACAGAATGATCCCGACTCACACAAGTTATTTAATTTCTCCTTTATTTCTTTAACTTCCACACACTCCATTTAGAGCTTCAACTTTCCTTTTTTTTTTTTTTTGAAGATTGAATCTCCTTGAATATCTATGTTCCATTTGGAAATGCTGTTCTTTAGTATTTTCATCTCTATAACATTTGATTTCAGCTCTAATGGGTGTAGCTCAAAATCCTCCCACTTTCTGAAGAATACAGTTTATAAGCATTCATTAGTTTCATAGCATACCAATGAAATAACTAATTTTAATGGTGGGAGATGCAAGTGCATTGTATGTTGAGAAGGTTGAATGTAGAAACACCAAAATTCCATGGACAAGTCCATCCTTGTTCTGTACAGATTCTTTTACTACACTTATCACCATAATATCTCAACAGCTTCAACAATGTGGTAAGCAATATGACTAATATCTGACATTTGCACTTTGTTTTCTCTTTCTTTTATCTTTGCCCTCACTTCTAAAGCATTTCAGTTATCTTTTTTAGTGTTTTTATGTCTCTCTTCTTATTATTTACTGGCCTGAATGGGCCACAAAATCATAGAATCATAGAATCAAAGAATGTCATCTGCCATTTGTGCAAAGGAGAGAAGGTTTTAGTGACTCTGTTAGGGCATTTCCAGGTTCCACTGGGCTTTAGTATCTTCTTTAAAAAGCTTCTGTCCTTCAGAAAAGTTTCTTATTTTGATTTGGACCCTAACAGAGGTATTGCAGCAAGGAAACTCACCTGCTGTTAGAGGATGCTATCCTAACTTTAACTGGCAGGCAAAAACTGGAGATTAATTCCTTGATGTGTTTCTTCTACAGCACCCCTAGGATCTTGCGAGCCGACACAACAGGAGTCTTATGGCCTGAAGCTATGTTATTCATAATAAGAATTGGCATCATGCCAAATTTCCTTGTATCATGATTCCATGTTTATTTTGAAAATTTCTCTATCTTTATACTATACTACAGAAAGTAATCAGGCTTTCAGCCATTTCAATGTGATGATGATTATAAAGAAGGAGATGAAAAATGATAGCAGTGTCCTTTGGTGTCATCTGTTCTATTGCATCCAATTCCAGTAGCACTTTGAGGAAAACAGCTTCCTCAGTTAATCAGTGGTCCAAGTGGCTCTGTCAGTTTCTATCATTTGGCATCTAATTAGGTTCAGACAAAATCCATTTGGTTTTGTTGTCATAAGGTAAGCAGAAGGGATGAAAGGATGCAGGACAGAAATTAGGCTAGAAAGTATGGAAGCCATTTAGAAGTTATCATCAAAAATTTGTTTCCTTCATCTGGCATCTGAGGTTTTACAGCTGTAAATAGAAATCACCTTACCCAATGGCCACTGATAGCCACTGTAGGCTTTCACAAGGGACTCTTGAGATTTCTGGTGATGTTTCTAGTAAAGTGAGCACCAGAGTGAACACTGGCATATTTCCAGAGCCATGATGGAGCAGTGATGAAGGCTTTTAGGCATCTCATCTCTTAGAATGAGATCATTATAATGACTCTCTGAGAGTGAGAGATCTGTTAGAGATGAATGAACTACCATTGTATGAATACGCAGATGTATTTGTAATCGGAGAATGTCTCTTTGCCCCTGCATGGGGCCATAAAAATCATCATTGACTCGGTGTTCAATACGGTTCAGCACTATCATGAAAGCATTGCAGCAGTTGTAAGTAGCAGCATCATTATCATCTTCTCTATTCTGCTATGGACCTTCTCTTTGATCCTAATTTGCAGGACAAAATTTGGAGGGTTTTTTCCTTCCAGTTTCTCTCCTGATTCTTGGGTAGTGAGATAAATGAGCTACTTCTCTTTATTTTCTCCCTGACTGATAAGAAATATGATGATGTACCCAAACAGCTTTTGTTTGCTTGTCCTTGCTTTGTATGTCACCGGAGCATCATGAAGAACACTCCATGATTAGACAGAAGTGCTGAAGAGCTCCAAGGGGGGCAAAGTAGGAGAGAAGAACCTCTAAGTGCAGGAAGGAGAGTCTCAAAATAACCTTCCTGTAGCTAAAATGTCAATGGCTGAGATGTGTTAATTTGAAAAGGCAGATGGATTTATTGTGTACATTCAAAAAGCAACATCTCCAAGTGTGCTTTCAAGGTGAATTTTCAAAGTCCATCTGCCTGAGTTAGGGCCACAAACCTAACTGGAATCTGAGTATTTAAAAAATCCCATGCCAAATTTACTTTAGAATAAAAATATGCCGTAGACTTGAGCAGTAGTATTTAAAAGAAGGCCATTTTTGTGCCCATAGTCCACATCTGCAAGTAATTATGGGTGCAAATGTGGATATGTCAACATCTACATATATTAACGTTCATCTTTTAATCTGTTAATCTGATAGCAAAATATCTGTATGTTATCAAATAATTTACTCTATGAAGCTGTGGCCACAGTTATTTGTGAGCATAAGAAGGGAGGCCACATCAGGATTTAACCCCTAAAATTCTACTGTTGATCTTTTTATCATCCATGAATGGAAATCACATTAATATTAAAGATAAATACATGCATTGGTGGGAGACATTAACACTCACACTCATTCCACCTATGTTGTTCTCATCAGTACTTTTTTACTTAGCAACAAAAAAATGAGGTACATGGACTTGTCAGTAGTTAGCTTTTAAATACTTCCCATTTTAAGAGGATAGGAAATGGTCTTCCTATTTTTTAAAATCTGTCATTTAAATAATTCTTTGTACACGGAGGTGAAATTTAGATTTAAAAATATAATTATGAATCACTCTACACAGAACCTTACTCAATGTAAACTGTCAGACTTGCACACCTACTGCCCACTCTAAGAGAGGGATTTAACTTTTTTTTTTTCTCACATAGATATATATAGGTTAGTTACTGTCCTGAGATGAGAAATTTTCCTGACTAGATTGTCATCAACATTTTTGCCTTACACTAAAAAAAAAAAAATAGTTTCACTGAACTGGCATTCTAATAAGATTAATTTGCTGTGTTGGATGACAACCATTCTAGTGATGAGCTACTTGCTTTCAGCTAGCTTTGTAGCTTTTAGGGTGGAGTTTTTTATTTCAGATGCCTGGCATGCACATGAAGTTTTTTCCTGGAAAACTTCAGCCATCTTTGGGACTATGATTAAGAGTCTATATTGTTTTGCTGATTGCTAAAGTGTAAACTACCAGCTACTCTGTTAAGGTCTGGCACAGTCAGTCTGGCTCAAGAACCTGCTGGTTGAGAAAAGCCTAGCCTTAGTGCCGAGGAGGTGCTTAATGATATGCTTTTGAAAATCCTATTAAACTAGTGGTAAACCTCTGAAAAGTCTCCTTTGCTTGTGCAAGAAGTTTTCAACAGCTTACTTCTTGCCAACTTACGGAGTTCAGTATTGTCCATACTTCGGCATTTCTGGCTTTTTCTTTGTTTATATAGACACCTATAACCCCTGAAGGCATTACATTTGAAGATAACACATTAAAAGAACATTAGCCTGAATTCTTGCTTGCACCAGCCCTTTGTGTAAGTGTTGTAACACAGGCTTTAATTACCTGTATACATTCAATATTTCCCGCCCCTCCATCAGTGTCCTTACCTCACTCATAACACAGGATGGTTTGAGTCTGAGACTCAGTCAGGGTGGTATAATGAACAGAGTTGTACTATAAACAAAGTTTCATAGGCCTCTTCCCCTATTTGTTGCAGAAGTTCAAGGTGTGTGATCAAAATAAAAACACTGCGGGGTTGAAAAAAAAAAAAAAAAAGATGATTGCCTAAGAAGACAAATTCTCCTACAGTCTTTGACACCATGGGTATGTTTACATTGAGGTGTATAATGTAGACACAACTGAGCGAGTCAGGTATCAGGAACAATTCTGCAGCAGCACAGGGTATTTTACTCTTCCGAGTTAACCTCAGGGCTAGCTGAATCTTCTACAGCCAGACTGCTTCATCCAGCTGGGTTAGCTAAAGTAAACAACAGATTATAATGTAGAAAATATCCAGAGCCTATTTACAGAGCTCTTCTGTCTTGTGTGGTTGTATACATCAGATTTTGCTAGGATGGTCAGCCAGTAATTTTGCAGTCCTTATTTCCTAACTCTCAGTTTGGGATACTGTGTTGGCATGTGGGCTCAGCACACACAACCGCTAGCAGAACTGATGGGAGTCATACACTGAACTGGGTTGTTATAAATGCTAAGTGGACAGCAAGCAAACCAAATGCATTACTTTTTAAGAAATACATTAAAATAAGACTCTTTACAGATAATTTCTTATGCAAGAAACAAGGCATTTGTGTGTCTTTTAATAGACATGTCTTTCAATGCCATCCTTAGAATATGAAGCAGCGGAATAACAGTCATAGTCTACTTCACATCTCTGTAATAAGCTAATATTATTTTAAGGAGTACCAATAAAAATAAATAAAATAATCAAATATAGTAAGAGATTTAAATATGTAAGAAATGAAGAACAGGACCCTGCACCCAAGATTAGATGAAAATTCAGTTGTTACCTGAATATACAGTGAGAACGTTTGAGACAAAGATTCTGTTTGCTGTGTACGTTGAGGCTGCAATAAGTGGCAGCCAAAAGCCATTTAAATGCTTCCTAAAGACTGAATGTTGGGTTTCACAACATTGGTGGGATTGGATTGGTTTTTTTTTCTTTGTTTCCTTTGGTTTTTAATAGGGACACTTTTAAAATTCAATCAACACCATCTCCGTGATGGAAATGAGAAGTAGCTGCACTCTGCTTATTTTTCTAGCAGAGATATCTTCATTCAGATCCTTTCTTCGTCCTTTTAAGTTTTCCCAGCCTCCAGTTTATCTGAGGATTTTTGCCAAACTATTCAGAAACCTTGTTGCGTTGGATACTGAAATCATGAAACACTGTATATCTCTCTCTAGAAAGAAGAAGTAAATACTGGAGTGTTCTAACTGGGGTCATACTTTCTCCATGTCTAGACATCATTGGTATAATGATGTCAGTGATTCATAATTCTGCTGTGCTTTCCATGTACTCAGCTGTGAGGACAATGCTTCATGCTTAGTTGCATAAAATATGATAAATTTCCAGACAACTTTCAGATTGTTTCAGGTTTAACATCTCAGATTGTTTGGGTTGGTGTATGTGAACTTTATGAAATCAGATTTTTTTTCCTCTGGAGGAGCTTTGCTTAATAAACCAATGGCAAATTTGGAACAAAAATATGACTGATGTGGTTCCTTAATGCCCAGCTTGTTAAGCAAATGCTGTTGAATCCAGGCCTCAGTAAACAAGCTAAACTTCTTGTTCCACTGGAAACATATTTTATTAAGAATCTTTGTAGATCATTCTTTATGCAAAAATAATGTCTCAAGTGATGGTTTTGAGCAGAATAAAGCAAACGTTTAATAAATTAAAACATATGCTGAATCAGTGTTTGCCCTTATAGTTCCACTTTTTAAATATTACTTTTTTCTAACTCTTTGTACATAAATAATCTTTTAAGAGAGTAACAATGAAATATAGACAATCCACATCAAATGAATGTGTACTTTTGATGTAATTATCAAAGGTCTGTTGGATTTTGTTTCATTTTAATTAGTATTGGATCCTAACCAACATATTCAGGTCTCACATGGATTTTTAAAATCCAAATATTATGCCCTCTTGCATGAAGGATTTTGGCTTAATTTGGCCCATTATGAAGGTACTGATTATTCAAAAGATGATGTTGAAATTCAGATTTTTAAAACTAACAAGATGAAGATTTGCTTTAATATACAGTAATGAACTAATTGGCCTATGCGCTAATTGAAAATCCTGTAAAGACTTTTGGGTCTGGGTTTTTTTTATTTTTTCCATATTAGCTGCTGGACAAATACTCGAACTTTTAAAACTAATATTCTAGTAGGAAATTCTTCTTGATACATAAAATCTTAA
The DNA here is from genome assembly GCA_013400335.1 of Eurystomus gularis. Taxonomy (NCBI): domain Eukaryota; kingdom Metazoa; phylum Chordata; class Aves; order Coraciiformes; family Coraciidae; genus Eurystomus; species Eurystomus gularis. The sequence goes on from VZZY01020651.1 coordinate 39,574, forward strand.
GTAGACATACAGTGCTATCATGACTTTCATTATCTTGGAGAGCTTAGGCACAGAGATATTGGCTGTTGCAAATAACTATTAATAACATTGCTGCATACCTATTTGCAACACATTCCTATATGCTTTTATTGATTACAGTACCGCTTCCCGAGGGAGCACCAAATCCCACTTGACCAGGAAAAGCAATAAAAAATTAATCAGACTAAGATTATCAGAACTACAGGGGCATTTGAGTTTTGTGAAGACACTATAAATCAGCTTTTTTTTTTTCCCCATAGACCTTTATCAAGGAGGAAAGCCCAGCCAGGCAGTGCAGGGTGATTCATGGGCTATGAAGCCAGAAAGAACAACCATTATCATTTAATCTCTTGCCATAGGACCTAAATTTTTTGTTTCCCGTAGAAGGTCTTTAAAGTGGGGGAGGCTGATGCCCCACTGGTGGCATCTGTGCCCTTAGGTTTGCTGCCACCTCTCTTGTTGACCACAGCCACTACAGGATGAGGAGTGGAGGGTGGCCATGGGAAGGGAGAGTGCTGGATTTCTCCCCAGATGGTCATGGTCAGACACCTGCAGGATGAGGAACAGACTTGAGGGTGACGGAAAGTGGTGACCTGACACCAGGAGTTGCATTTCAGCAGTGCCCACCCTGCTGTCTTGTTGCTCCCACTCTAACCTCCTCTGCCCAAAGCTGCTCTGGCCCCTCATCTCTTTCTACAGCATCCAAATAATCCCCTCAGAACTATTATTCTTCACTGTCTTCTCCAGGGCTTTCTCTTGCACCATCTTCACACCCATACAACTTTATGTCACTTTGCCCAGTGTGAAAGATGAGGTCTTTCCCCTGCATCCATTTGGGATGAGTTTTTCATGCATGCAAAGATACACAGGTCCTTTTGCTTGGGGCCAGGGGCTGGAAGCTCCCCTCTGCAACGTGTTTTTTTTTTCTCTATTCATGGCATTTGAGTGCATTCAAACTCCTGCACTGAATTCAAGTCATTTATCCAGGTGATTCAGCACACTCCACACTCATAATTACTTTTCACAACACCAGGTTTGTGTGCCCTGCAAAATGTACCTATGGTTCAGATTGTTTTCAAAGGGTTTTAAATGGTGTAGAACCAAGGGTCTTGCAGTGTCTTGTTAGTAATGGCCCAGCTAATTAATGCCTTTCCATTAATGTATAAATTTTGAGAGCTATCTGTCAAGTAGCTTTTAAACCACGTAATGTGTGCTCTATTAATTACATATAATGCAGGATTTTAAAACACAATGTCACATGTAGTATGTCAAATGCCTTGGAGAAATTTAATTACACTGTAACTACACAGTTACCTTTATCAATCAGACCTATAATCTTGTAAAAAAAACCTCAAGAAGATAATTTGACAAGAACTACTTTCTGTGAAACTATGTTGAATGATACAGCTTTATTTTTACTACGTAATTCCCTGTTGATAGAGTGCTGAATTTGTCTAGCTTTCTTTCTTTTTCCTCTAAGATCAGTATGAGGATAACTGATCTATCATTTCCTGGGCCATTTTCTTTAAATGCTACGATTACTTTGGCAAGTCAGCAGTTCTTTGAAATATCCTTTCTTTCAAGGCTCAGTGAAGAAAATTTAACTCTAGTGGCCCAGATATCTTCTTGACTAATTCTTTTAATTTTCTTAGTTGAGAAGTATGAGGGTTTCAGGGTTTGAAATATTTTGTTTTAGCAGAAGATATTAACTATTCAGATAGGCTAATTTGGGGGTTTAATTCCCTTTAATCTTTTATTCCAGTTACTAGGGTTTTTGTTTGTTTTGTAAGAAATCTGCTGGCCAACATTGTCATTCATTCACTTCTGAGAGAAAGAAACACAGAGATCAAGACCTCAAGGCAACATGTGGGTGATACTTAGGTCTTGTTCTGACCTAAGGGAGAGAGCATGGGGAACCCTCAGCAAGAGGCCAGGACACCAGGTGAGCACAGAAGTACATGAACTTGCAAATGAGTTCATTTCATGCTGAGCCCATTAGGTAACTGGATGACTTATCTTTGGTAAGCATACCTGCAGAGTCTTGAGGGAATGGTTTAATGAAAAGGATGATGAATCTGCACGTATGCCAGTTCTTTATCTGCCTCTTTCACTAGAAATATTTTGCTCTCTACCCTTTCCTCATCGTTCCAACCTGTCATGACTCTTACCAAATCATATCACACCAAGAAATTTCTCTTTTCCTTTCTAGCAGTGCCCTAACTTCATGTGATATGGGATGTCTTGAGGCCTAACAAGAACTGTGGATATTCCCACAACAAGGGTTGTCTGTATGGTGATATGCCTGGAAAAACTATTGCCTGTGGTAAGCATCAAAGTACTTCTGAAGAATTGCTTGTCCTAGACAAACCCACAGCTTTTCTTCTATGTGGTGGTTTACCAAGCATGACAACAGGTGTGGATGACTTGTTGCTTTTCTGTTTGTTTGTTTTCTTCTGAGATTTTCACATAGGCAGAGGATGTTTTTGTCCTACTGGTCTTAGAACACTCTGGAAAATGTGCACCCTGGAGGTTGAAAACCTCGAGAGAAACCAGAATTTGAGATTTCATTGTCTCCAAAATCTAATTATTACACAAACCTGGTAACTTTCAGACTTACCATCTTCAGACTTAAGGTCTGGCACAACTGACAACTTCTAAATTATGAGGTCAGGATTATTTCAGTCCTACAGTTTCCAGAAAACTAGGAGTAGATGTTTGGGGAAAGCTCACGCTGTTTGCGCTGCTTTTCATTTTCTTTCCATTGCCAGCCCCATACAGAGGTAAGGTACTGTGCTGCACAGACCTGTAGAGTGAACTAGGGTAACAGTTCTTAGCAATAAGGGGTTAGAAGAATTGTAGACAGATAATTACTCATTACTAATAAGTAAAGACCTAACACTAAGATCATAAACATAGCAATTTTTTTGCATAATTATGAAAATCAGAACTGTTATTTATAGGTGATCTTGAATGCGAGAATCAAAACATTTTGCTCTATTATTGTTATTATTATTATCATTATTATTGAAATTATGAACTGTTCAGTGTGGGTCTTTCAGTCTTTGATGGAGATGAATTCGAAACTGATATTTATTATTTCCATTCTTTTGTTTTAGCATAACTTGTCGTTAAGAAAGGCACTCAGTTAGTCCTTAATTAAAATAACAGCTTCAATAAAATCCAGGCATTGGTACCTAGATCTCTATCGCTCTTCAGCACATACTACCCCTAAAAAACACAGTGTATAGAAACAAATAAAATCATGGAAAATTCACACTAAAATGTGAGTTAGTTAACCTACACAATGAGCATCATTTGAAAAAATGTAGCTCCAATTCCCTCTATCAATATTCCCTACAATGCAGAGGGCAGGTTTTTTCTTTGTTTAATCATGTCTTTGACCACAACTCAAAAGTCAATATTCTACTGTCAGATGCAGCCTCGCATGTGAGGAATAGGTAGGGAACTTAACTAGGAAGCTTTGTGAATAGGGAATTGAATTTGCATCTAATTCACTAAGCACACATGTTTACATGACCTTTAAAAAAGAGAATTAATGCAGTTTGATCATGATCTCTAGACAATTTGACTTACCAAGGTGATTGAATCAAGAGGCTCAAGTACTTCTTACGTGAGAGTTGAACTGGAAGAGAACGATTTTAATTTAAATATAATTTCCTACCAAATTCATAGCTATGTTAGCACTATGAAATCGATCTAGAAGCACTGCAAATGACTGCCCAGAAGCTTCAAGGGTAGCAGCAAACAGTCTCAGGCTGTTAGTCCAGCTGAGTGCCTTGCTACCCTACAGAGAGAGAAGAGTATTGTGGAGATTTGGTGTCAGGAGGTGGCAACTATTAGTCATTTTAACAACAAAAAACCCTACCATTGGAAAAGGCAGACTATACCATGAACAGAAATACAAAACATTTGTTAATGCCATCCTTGCCCAGCAGTATTTGGGCAAATACCTAATGTTTACTGAGGTAAAATGCATTATAACAGTAAATTCTCAGAGGAACACAAAGCATTGTTTAAATTATGGAGGACCATTTAATTTCTAGATTCCTTTAATGCTAAATTTTCATTAGACAGCAACTATGTGAAGCACAATTTTGATTATATGATCTGTTCCATGTCTAAAAGCCAAACATCTCTGGCTCTGTGCAAGCACTTACCTGCCCCTATGGATCTAGAGCATTGGGTTTTGAAATATGCGGAGAACAGAAATACTTTTCAAAAGGGAGAGGGATACTAAGGTTTCTTATTTACTTTCCAAGTGCTCAACAACACAGAAGCATGTTAAAACCTTGGCTCTCCTCAGCCCACATGGCTGTAGAACGTGTGTGTCTCAGTATGCCTTGCATTTCCAAGCAGGATAATATATTACTTACCAAAGGGAAAGGGAGGGTGGTAAAAACAGCGTGTCTACGCAGACTCTGCCAGAAAGCCACAAGCTTATTCTGCCTGTGTTTCAAGCTGACTAGGAGTTTTGTGTGTGTGTGTGGCTGTGTGTGTGTGGTTCTGGTCAGTGTGGTGCTAAACCCACCTAATAGACATTGCCCATTGCCTTATTAGTCAAGCCTTGGACTAATCTACCCACTATCACAACTGTTTAGTCGTTTGACTTGGGAGTCAAAGCAGAACTGCTCACAGCTACCTGTGAAAGCAGCTGCCAAGTTGTGCAACTTAAGGGCTCTGTGGGGCAGATTGCCATTGGTATTAGGACTACCTATGTCATGCCTGTGATAAATGTAAGGTTAAGAAGCAAATATTCCCAGCCCAAATCCATTGAGATTTCACAAGATAGTAAGCACAGAGGAGTAGAACAGGAACACAGGGTTTCCTCTTTTTTTAATGGGTCATTAATACTAGTTATAAATGCTTTACGGCTGATTACATCTTCACCCTGTATAAAGCCCCCAAACGCGTGTCAACACATGCTCCTCTTGTTCCATAGGTTACATGGTTTACTGACTGTTCCATAATGCAAAGGCAGCCCCAGCAAGGTGACCTGCTCCTGAGGCTTTCCTAACTGTCCTTCTTCAGCTATACAATTTTCTTTCAGTACAGCATACTAAGTCCAGTTTGAATAATAGTTTTTCTGGGACAAATACTGGACATTTGACATAGTGAATATGAGAGAGATATTTAATGATGGTAATATCATCTGGATTGTGGACAATTTTTAGGGAATCTTTTCTAATTTATTCCCACACCAGATGAAAAGTTTCTTTTTATTTTCAGTTATCCAAATCACATTATCTGAAAGTTTCAGTAATTTAGTTACTATTCATAATCCTGCTAATTATAGCTACATGTGATTTTCTGTTCTTGAATATCTAATTTCCAGGTTATAACAATACTGAAGAAAAAATAGTTTGTAAATGTGTTGCACATATATGTAGTGTACAATTTTGATGAATTTGGGTCCAGACTAGTGACAGATTATGCCTCTATTATACTTAGTAGATTGGGGAAATCAAATGGTTTTAGCACCTAGATTTTAATGCAGTCTAGGTGCAAAGTGAATGTTACTGCCAGACTGTATACAGTCCTGCAGTGGAGAAGCACAGTGGAAAGGTACTGCAGACATTTCTGTTTCTCCATTATATTCCTATTCTGCATCTCGTCTGAAAGATCTAATAAGTGTCTAATGCCCCTTTAGTTCTCAATACTGCGAATTTATGGTTTATAAATTATGATTAAAGTACCCTTCAGTGTTTCTGCATTTTGTTTTAAATGGAAAATGTTGATAGTTTGTTGGAAAAACAATTTGACGATTGTATCAGAAGAGGTGTCATATTGCTCAAGAGTCAAGCAAAAAGAGAAGAATGGAATTGTGAAGATTTCATCCAGCACTTCAGCTGCTTTTCGGAATCCAAACATTTATGTTCTGGTTGTAAATTTGAAATTATCCACTGGTGATTTCAGTGATTCTTCTTTTTCTTTACATATTGCATTTTGGTAAAAATGTCATTTTCCAAACTGATCTGTAACACTATCCAGAACATTTGCATGTCAGCACTTCGCTGAGCCTCTGATGATCTATATCTGCTAATTTCTGTGATAAGTACCCCTGACATGTTTCATGACAGTTGCATTTCAATGTAGCAGTCCTCACCTGAGACCTAAAGGAAGTTTTTTGACAGGTTTAAAAAAGTTTTGTCATTAGCTAAGGGGTACATGTGAAGGATAGATTTCAGGTCCAACCCCCACCAGCCATAGTGGTTGATAGAATATATACAAGTGTTTTGACATAGATGTAAAATTTATAGCGCATGCATGAGAACTTACAGACATTATACAGTGTGCATGAATGGGACAAGCAGCATTCTGAGTAACTGAAAAGCAGATTTGCTAACCTTCTAGCTTTATTAGATTTTTTTTTTTCTCTTAAATATTTCACAGTCCTGACATCTTACAGACAAATTTCATCATGCAAAATAATCTGAAATGGAAGTCTTTACTTGGTCACAAGCACATGCTTCTTCTGTACCCACTCTGTGGTTATTTGTTTTGGATTAATCTGTTAAGACACACTGTCACAATCACAGCCTTTCTTAGTAATGTATTAGAAATTATCTCAACAATGGTGATGTCCAAATAACTGTTGCTGTTTTTGCTTTGTGTAAATAGTTTCATTTACAACTCTGCAATGTTCAGGGACCTTACCAAGTTGTTATCTTCCCAGCTGGTTTATTGAATGCTCTGTACTCTTGCAGAAAATGATTGAGACTACATGCTCTGCTATGGATCTCAGCCTGCTTAGGAGGGGAATAGAAAGTCACACATTCATTCTCCTTCTGTCCTTTATCTGACAGACTATGCATACATTGCTCAACACCAGTCCTCAGTCTTCCCCAAGAGCTTTATTGAACAGCCAGAATCCTTCACAAAAGAGGAAGAATTAAAGTTCCCAACTCCTTTCACCCTGAAACATGGCTCATTCTTTTCCTATCCATCAATTTCCCCACAGTCACAGGGATTTTTATCACTAACTTCTAGGGCTTGCAGATATTCCAGTCTCCGCCAGAAGGGAAGTTTCTCTACAACCGTGTCCCTTGCAAGGACAAAATATCTTTCCTATCACATCTGGGAAGAGCTATGTTTTATAAACATCAGCTAACTTCTTGTAAGCAGTCACCAAACACCAGGAGATGAGGTGTGTCTGCCAGTTTCCCACACAACAAATAGGCAGTCAAGGGTCTGTAACGTATTTCCATCTCCTAATTTCTTGGATTTTCATTTATGGAGTAACAAAACCTGATAGAAATCCTGAGCAAGGTTCCAATCACTTGAATTGAGCCTTCCCTTGGTCTGATTGACTGCAAGGTTTGATGCAGGATGTTCAGTCTTTCCCCTCAAGCTATTTCATCTTGGAGAATCACTCAGGTTTTTTTTCCTGTGATTCAGTGATAATCAAACCCAATCCATCCATCAAGATGAGTCAGCAGACTAGGTCTGCTCACATCCCTCTCCCCACACACATACACAGCATTATAATGCCAACAAGCTGCATGTTGAACATACGTGCAGAACAGCTATGATAAGTTAGAACAATCATTAACTTATTCACAGTGCAATTCAAGTACATCTTGTACATGAGTTTCCAAAATTATTTTAATAACAATCATCTTTGACTACACAGTTGAAGATAGTTGGATGCCTTCCTGAAGGCACGTTCCCACAGTAATATCCACGGCACATCCATTACAGACAGTGCTGTTAGTTCTCATTAGCTAGGACAAACAAGACAGTGACTCACAATCTCCCTGCATAAAGGATCCCATTGTTTTAAACCGATAAACCAGAGATTCTGCTCCGCACTGGTGTAAACCTGACATTGATTAAAGTTTTCTGGGATGTTATAAAGGCAGCCTTTGAATAAAAGTGGACCTGAGGTGTCAGGGAAGGAAATCTGTTACAACAATACAGCTGGTTTGTATCTTTTCAACAAAAGTGACTTCACTTCTCTCATTGTTGAGAGAACCTATTATTTTTTCTGCAAGTATTTTTCCAAACTCCTCTAAGTAAACTGGGCTTAAACTAAACAGATTGTACCAAATGTTTCCAAAGCTTACCCAGTAAAATAAGTTATGTGTTTATAAACTTTTCACTTAATAGCCGATTTCTGGTAGGTGGCAATTATTTCCAAAGTATTCTGAAGTATATCTAATTTACTCTACTTTGAGAAAGAATTCTTCCTCTTATGCTTTGGCTCCCATAATGTTATTAGGTTTTGTAAAATCTTAGCACTAATGGTGAAAGCCAAACACAGAAATATTTTTACTTGCACTTTGCCAGTAACATCAAAAGAGGTGCTATTATCTCAACAGCAATTTGGACTGGTTATCAAATGATAATCTTGGAATAAGTGAGTATGATTTGTGATGGTACTTATCTTTTGTAGGTGTGGTTGGCATTTATTAAAATGTTTTTTTTTCCTCCTGGATAGCATGCCAAAGACTTCAGGCAATAAGTAATTATTCCATGTAAAATATTTATTCTCTGCCAGTCATATGGCTTTCTCAAAGATCTGACTTTGCAGCAAGCATTTAAAACCATGTAAAAGCTTAAACAGGGGCCAGAGAGAAAACTGATGTAAGCAACTACAACAGAAATATATGTTTTATGTTCTCAGTAGCTCTTGTGAGTACAGACAAGTTGTAATTATTTCCTGCATTTTTTTTTTGAACCCTAGGATTAGATTATCCATTACTGGGTACTCAATTAGTGTTCCAGACATAGAACCTGTGACCCAGCTAGGAACTCACTAAGGTTTCTGATGAAGATTCTTGTGGTTTAAAATTACAAAACAAAACTTCTTTTAATTCTGCTATATGTTGTAGATTATTCTTCTCCTGAATGTTTTCTCTGTGTGAAGGTAAAGCTCCAGAACACATGCATAATATAAAATCAGACTGACCACAGCAGTTCCTAGCAGATGCTCTGTTTCTGAACCATAACTATGGCCCTGAGCTCCTCTGCAGGCACAACAGCTCATTCTGCACAGGAATGTGTACTGTGCACTATCATGTACCAGAAAGGCTAAACTGAACACATGGGAATAAATTGTAATAGTCTGAACTTGCACTAATTTCTTTAAAGCTTTATTTTCTGAAATCTAGTGCTAAGAACTGAGCTCATAACCTGAGACCTACTTCACTCTTCCAAAATCCTACAAGAGACACAATCAACAGAGCAAATAAGGTAATAAATGTGCATGTAAAGTCTGCATTATCTGCCTTCTAAAAGAAAAAAATTTCACTTCAATATTTATGTCTACACCATTTACGTCCTCTTTTCCTGACTCTGACTTCAGCACCTTGATATAAAGTTGACTTTTTTGTCTCTAATTCCTTGAGAAGTATGCAGCCTGCTGCTTCTGCACCAGTGCTTGCCTGCAGGACTGGCAGGTGGTTGTACTTCTGAGAGGTTTCAGGGCATGTCTCCCTCTTGAGAAATGTTGGTGGGCACAAACCACCCCTCAAGTACAATGAAAAATCAAAGGAAGCTTCAGGAGGTGAAATAAGCTTCTGAAACAGACAAAACCGTAAAGTAAACCACAGTTGCTGTAGCAGCAGACATTGCTGTTCACTGCTGTATCTCTTCAGCAAGCTATTCTCATGAAATGAGTGCAATATCCTTATTTATTTAAATTTTGCGTTAGGGAGCAACTTTCTGTTAATGTTAGTGTAACTCCAGCTACTTATAAGTGTTACCCTTGACATAATGCCAGTGTGACAGATAATTCAGACCCTTGAATATAACTTCAATGGTTTTTTGTCTGCTCTGTGGTGGTTATGAAGGGACATTCACCAACAATAAAATCTCTAGACAATTAGAAGCCAATCCCTGTCCTTATTGCATAGCCAATCTCTTGCTAAACCTTTAATATGCTATTACATTTCTTCCACTGCTGAAAAACACTCTGCACAAGTAATTCCCATTCATAACAATATATTGACAGCAATTATTTACAAAATCTTTCTGCTTTGTAAACACAGCTATACTGTTAGAAATTTCACCTTTAAGTTTTTCACTTTCTTAAATGGTTACTTAGTGGTTTTAGACAGCACTGAGCTAAAGTAGCACCTTAATTGTACAGTAACCTTGGCCACTCTTGGAGTTCTTATAAGATCCATCTTTAGATATTTGGCTATTGAGAGTGGCCAGCATCAGGCTCTTCACATAGTGGTAAAAGCCAGGGGAAAGTCAAATATATGGCACTTGCTCTCAGAATTTGTCCTGCATTTAAGGGGTTCCTGTGAATAGTTATGGTAGCTAATAATCTTCTAAAAATTTTGCTGGTGGAGCTTATTGATAAGTCTGGATATTCCTGACATTAATATAAACACTGAGTGATTCTAGTAATACATAAGAAGGGAATGGTCACTGCTGCTTTAATGATATTAGATTAATTGAGTGTGATGTGAAACTTTTTCACTATTGGAGTCTGAAGGCTATGTTCACCTATAGAAAGCAATAAAGGTTTTCCTTCAGCATACTCTGAAGACAAAGTAGAATCATTGGATAGCCTCCTTACTAGTTTGTTTATCATACTCAGAATAAAAAGAATTGTTAATTCTTTAAATCTGTCAGAAATTCAATATTTCTCCAATGCAACTCTAGCAAAGACAAAACTAGAACGTCAAGTTAGCGAAGGGATTCGTGTAGAAGTATTAATATAGTGTAGAAACATACTGGCATGGCTTGATTTCATAATTTGACAGGCATGTATTACACTGATCATCTTTTTAAACTGGTATCTATCTTGGAGATTTCACTGATATGTTAATAGCAGCTTCTGCAGTTAAGTTGATAGTCATTTATGTGTTGGCACATAACTGGTAGATTGGCAAGACCTAAATTCTAAATTGCACATAAGTAACAGTGGCAAGACATAGCAAGACTTAGAGGGGTAGAGAAGGAATTGGAAACACGGTGAAAGAGAGGGATGGGACTAGATCAAACTGCATCCTTCATCTTATTAGAAGTATTAGAAGTCTGTTAACTTGTTGCTGAGCATGTAGCATTTACATGAATTAAAAATTTAATTCTTGAATTTATTGCTTCAATATTACAGAACTGAACACTTTCTACCTGCTGCTAAATTGCAGACTTCCAGTTTCCAGCAACTTAAGCTACCCAACATATTGCTGCTTCAGATCCATTTTTGTTCATAGAAATATAATACACCTGTGCTCACTCAGGAACAGAAAGGATCTCCTTGATTCTTTTTTAGTAGGAGGATGTTCTGAATTCTTGTCAGCATATGTTACTTAACCATCATGCAATTATCACTGCTGTATAATTCTACAAGGAAATGACACTTTCATAGATCAGTCTATATCTATTTTGTCCTGAAGCCCCACTATTATCTCTCACTTCTTATCACTTGAATGTGGAAATATTTCTGGGCTCCAAACATTTTAAAAGGGATTACCTATGAACACAAAAAGCAATGTTTAAAGTGGAAACTTTCAGCCTGATTTTTAGAAGTGTTTGGCCAGGGACATTCAGTGAGTTAAAAGGGTTGGGTGTTCCACAGGGCAGGAACAAGGTATGCAAATATTCACTTAGCAGCAGTATGAGGGTGAGACTTTGGAAGAAACAGAACAATCTACTGATGAATCTCTGGGAGAACTGGCAGGAATGTAGGTGACAAGGAAGTCTTACAAATCATGTCATGAAAAAAGTATGAAATGTTTGATAGCAAGGAACAAAATGTCATATAAAAACAGTGCAGCATATTACCCAATTAGAAGCAAATGCAATGAGAACATCTCAGGGTAATGCAGGGATCAGCTTACTTCTAGGCAAAAGTCCAGCTCACACATTTTAGGATGGCTACTGTGGAAGCAAATTGTGTATAGGAAAGTAGGCGTGAAGATGATTAAAATTACCAGGCCTGCTCATGATTGCATGGGATGAAGACAGTATAATTAACTTGGCTAAAGGAGTGTCTTATCCTTGCGATATATGTAAACTGATAAGAGGCTAAACAAGTGTAGGCAGCCGAAAATTGAATGAGATGGAATAGAGACTTCAGAAAAGCTCCAAGAAACTTGACTCACTGTATTGCTGTAAAACATGTCCATTTGATCTGCAGCATGGAAATATCACTCTGCTTGGTCTCCATCCTGAAGCAATTCACATTATAGTGACATTTGGGTGCAAGTAGGACTTTCACAATGTAACTTTGTGCTCAGAGCTAACTAAAGATTAGTTTTCAACAGATCACCATGAAGTATTTGGCAAAATTTTCCTGTAAAAAAAAATATATTCCAGTAGACAGATAGGCAGGATGGAGACAGTAAAACAGTGGTTAGAGGGGAAAAAAGATATAAAGCATACATGTAGATCCTACTATCTGAACATAAATACAAACTCAACATTAATCCATTAAAATCAATTTTAGAAAAGTTATAAGAAGCTGATGTAAGGAAATCAAATTTTATTTTTTCCCTTCATCACCAGTAATTCCATAGAGTATTGTGGCACTTTCATGTTACTTTCCCAAATGAAATTTTATAGCATCAGGAAAAGAATTCTCAAGCTGACCCTTGAAATTCTGATGTGCTAAAGATTAAAAAGAATCTACAAAATAAAGACAATTGTCAAGAGTTTGAGGAAGAGCTTAGGAAAGAACTGTTTAGGACACCTTGAATAATCTTTTTGTTTCTCAGACTGTTCAGCTGAATAAAAGACTTGGTCTATATAGTAATTGATTTTTGCTTCATATTTTCTATCTAAAATGAAAAAACCCACCACTACCAAACTACAAACAAACAAGCAAACAACTAAATGCAGAAGAGTTTGTTTTACACTGAGCAAAAGCTTTTGTGTGATCTGGAATGCAAGTTTTACTCTGATCACTTGTAGTAAACATTTCTACTGAATTATTTAGAGCTTTAAAGGAGTCATTTTTCCAAAGCTGAGAACAAATAAAGTCAAATCTATTGGGATAAAGAATTTAATGGGAAAAACATGAATAATTAGGTACTGTTTAAGAATATTTTACTAGATGTCCAAAAGCCAGAATCAATAAAGAAGGACAACTGCTCTGTTAATAAGCCAAGTTGGTTTAGAAAGGAAGTGAAAGGAGTTCTTAAAAATACACATGTATACAATATTTGTATGTCTGTGCATGTGTATACACACATAAACTGATCAATACGTATAAAAAATACAGAAAAAGCAGTAAGTAGGACAAATATGAAGTGAACATCCAGAAAAGTTAAAACAAATAAGTGTTTTATAATCATAGAAGCACAGAATAATTTAGGTTGGAAAAGACCTCCAGGATCATCTAATCCAACCTTCGTCCAACATCTCCCTGTCCCCTAAACCATGTCTCAAAGTGCCACATCTACCCATTTTTTTATACACCTCCAGGGATGATGACTCCACCACCTCCCTGGGCAGCCTGTTCCAATGGCTAACCACTCTTTCAGTAAAGAATTTCTTCCTAATATCCAATCTAAACCTCCCATGGCACAACTTGAGGCCTTTACCTCTTGTCCTGTCATTAGTTACCTGGGAGAAGAGACCAGTACCAGCCTCACTACAACCTCCTTTTAGTAGTTGTACAGAGCAATGGCGTCTCCTCTCAGCCTCCTCATCTCCAAGCTAAACAATCCCAGTTCCCTCAGGCACTCCTCATACAACATATTCTCCACACCCCTCACCAGATTTGTTGCCCTTCTCTGCACCCACTCCAGCACCTCAATGTCCTTCTTGTACTGTGGCGCCCAAAACTGGACACAGTGCTCAAGGTGCGGCCTCACGAGTGCCAAGTACAGGGGCACAACCATCTCCCTACTCCTGCTGGACATACCATTTCTGATAAGAGGCCAGGATGCCGTTGGCCTTCTTGGCCACCTGGGCACACTGCTGGCTCATGTTCAGCTGGCTGTCCACCAGCACCCCCAGGTCCTTTTCCACCAGGCAGCTTTTCAGCCACTCCTCCCCAAGCCTGTAGCATTGCCAGGGATTGTGGCNTTAATTTCGTGTCATCTGCAAATTTACTGAGGGAGCACTCAATCCCCTCATCCAGGTCATCAATAAAGATATTAAACAGGATCAGCCCCAGGACTGAGCAACTGGGGACTCTGCTTGTTACCGGCCACCAACTGGATTTAACTCCATTTACCACAGCCCTCTGGGTTTGGCCATCCAGCCAGTTTATAACCCAGTGAAGAGTAAACCTGTCTACGCCGTGAGCCACCAGCTTGTTCATCAGGTTGCTGTGGGAGATGGTGTCAAATGCCTTACCGAAGTCCAGGTAGACAACATCAACCGCCTTGCCCTCATCCACTAGGCGGGTCACCTGGTCATAGAAGTGTATTTACTGTGCTGAATAGAAATGACATAAACCTGGAACAGAAAGAAGGGGATGAGACAATGATACCATCTAATTTCACTAGCTCAACAAATTAGGTACAAATAAAATACATGGGATTTCATACAGTACTTCCTTTCCTTTATTACTATATTACTTAGCGATCAAACATTATCGCAGCTTAAACATGTCCCGGCACAGTACTGATAATTTAAAAGAAGTATTTATAAATTGGAAAGGGTTCTAAAAAGATCTATAGGAAAGATAAAAGGATGGGAAAAGGTGCAATACTGAAAGAATCAGAGTTCTCTTTCTTTAACTGGAAAGTGAAAAGGTTAATGGACAAGAAACCAACAGTATATATATTTATAGACACAGTTGTACACATGTGGTAGGTTAACTTTTTTGTCCCTAGTTTCCATTCCATCTGCTCTTCTCTTTTCTCTAATGAAAGTACACTTAGAAACTTAGCTGTCCAAAAAGATTCCCAGTCAAAATCTATATGGGATCAAAAATTTGTCATTTTGACAAACTCACACTTTCAGATGGAAAAGATTTTCATCAGGAGTTTTTCCAGCTCTCTCTGATATTGTACTAGTTCAACTCACTTTTACATGTTTCTCATATATACTGTGCAATGATC
Source organism: Eurystomus gularis (assembly GCA_013400335.1). Lineage (NCBI taxonomy): Eukaryota > Metazoa > Chordata > Aves > Coraciiformes > Coraciidae > Eurystomus > Eurystomus gularis. The sequence continues at coordinate 54,582 of VZZY01020651.1, forward strand.
TTTCAACAAGCAGTCCTTCCCCTAAGGCATTTTGATGCAAATCAGGTATTTTTTACCAGATGCAACTCAGTATGCAACTACTGAGACAATTCTTCTGGTTCACCTCTTTCACCCATGCTTTTCCTCAGGTGTATGACCAGATATATGACCTTAGATGTATGAACTTAGACATATGAGCAGAACTTAATGAATTTTATAGCAGCTTACTCTCAACTATAAATTTCTGGGAGTTCAGAAACCTTCTCCTTCACATGGTAGATTCGTAACTGAAAGGTTATATGGTATGACATGTCTACTATCAATATGTTAATGAAGCTGAGCAATGTGATGGGGGTTTTTTTTGCTACCTTTCAATTAATTTTTTTTAAATAAAAATCAGGATGCATACCTTTAAAAAGTTATATTTATATTAAAATCCTATTGAAGTAAAGAGTATTTCACTGAATCACCACATTATTTGTATTACTTACCTACTTTGACATCCTTTCTTCTTTTTTCATCACTCAGTGTAAATCCAAAAGATAAGTGTCTGAGATCATACCTTCTAATAATATTCCATTATTCATTACTTAGGACAGATTTTTTTATTAATTATTCTATAACCTGCATCCCTGGAACACACTTGCAATTCAGGCTGTAGTGTTTAAAATTTCTCTTGGAAGATTAGCCTTTCAGGAGAGTCTAGAAGAAAGGAGTAAAGATTTAATGCTAGATGATATTCATTCTGGGCAGACTGCTAGATAATGCTAACTGCGAATCTATGCAGGAGTCTGGAGGAGAGTCAACTAACCAAGGGAAAACGAACAGAAAGTTGGAGAAGTCTTGGCAGAGAATATTTTAGTGTGTTTCTTTGCTGGCTTATGAAAAGTTCAATAAATAAAACTATTAATTCTACTTCTACTAATTGAAAATATTGTGAAATGTCTAGCATACACGTGGAATTAGAACAATTCAGAAGTGTTTAAATCCAAGTAGAAAAAATATTTGGTACTGTCAGTGACTTAGTCATACAACAGAAGAAAAAGTTAAGTTCAGATGAAAAGACATTTATCTCATTTCTTGAAGGTAATACCCAGTATCCCATGAACTAGTCCTAAAGTCAAGGGTGGCATCCTCCTTACCTAGACAGCTAGGCAATACTGATATTTAATAACTGGAACAAGCTCATTGGTATTTTCTATGTTTCCCTCATTCTACTATGATATACTCCAACAAGGCAAATACCTCCCTACAAGCAGCAATTATTATAAAACTTAGTGTTAGGTAGATAGTTACCCTAGAGCTCAGTCTGTCATGGACTGTCTAAGCAGGGAAGAGTTATTTCTCCAAGGGGGCAAGTTATATGGATTCCAGGGAAGCTAATCAATCTTCATCAAAAGGCTATATCTTTCAGAAATCTGGCTAAACCCAAACCTATTCAAACACAGATGGCTTGGAATGAGAGTATTAAGTAACTTTTTGTTCTCATGATAACATTTGGAAGGCCATGTAGTCCACAGGAATAGGTGATGAAGTCATATATGAATAATGGGAATTGTTATCATATCGTGTAGCACACCAAATCACAGCGTTAGGCTAGAGGCTGGGAAATCACAAAGGCTTATTCAGGCTCCTGTCTTCAGTAGTTACAGTTCATTAATGCTAGCTGAATGACATATTACATGACCAGTTGTGAAAAATACCACCCAAGGGCCTTGGGCAGATGCAAACCTGTTCAGGGACTATATGATCTAAAAGATACTTGTACATGTTCTGTGGAGAAGCAGCAGCAAGAGACTTAACAGTACTGGAAAAAGATGTCACATGAAAAAAGATGACAGTTAAAGCATGTTTCTGGGAACAGGTAAGAGGCAAAGACCATGGGCATTATCTGCAAATAGAGAGTCTCTGCGCAAAGTGTTCACGCTGTTTCCATTTCTGCTACTTACAGTGAAATTGGGGTGTATGCATCTTCCTTTAACAGAAAACGGTCTCATCAAAGAAGTGTCTAACCCCATCATGAAGCTTCCCTTCATGATATATAATTATTGTTATTAACAGTAATATTTTTTCAGCAATACTCTGCTTTCTGTATGCTCCCCACTATTTCCAGAACATCCTTCCCCAGGTCTGTACATTCCAAAAGCTCAACAAAATCAAGGCTATTCAGCACATCTGCCTCTCCCATGGCAGCTAGCGAGTGAGAGAACTTTTCTCCCACTATGGTGCAATCCACTTCATCATTTCATGCCTTTCAGATTGGAAAAAGTAACTCAGGAAAATATGGCCTCCTTAAGTAACCAGACTCCAGATGTCTAGTACCTACATGCAATGCAGGATCATAACCTATGCAAGTGACAAAAGCAGTCAGCAAAAACATCACAAACTGAGTTTGATGCAGAGCAATGCCAAATCTGACAACAATAAATCTGCAAGTAATATATAACCTTATCAACAACGAAGCATTCTGTAGATTCTACATCATCAAGGGTTGGCTGAGTGAAGATTTACAAAGAAGACTAGGATTTTAGCAATCACTGGTGATTTCCCCTTCCTCACTTGCTATTAGTCTTTCTTTGCCTGGTGTTCCTTTTTCTCAGCAGATTTGCCCTCACTGACAGTCCTGTGCAACTCCTTGCAACCCTCTCAAACATACCACCATGGCTCCTTTAGTTGTTATGATTAGCTGTCTATTTCTTCATACAGTTTGGCACCTATTGTGACAGGGAGAGAAGGCTTGGAGCAGAAACCTACAGGATTTAACACTACTCCGATCAGCACTGACTGTCCTATCTTGGACAAGGAATAAGGTGTTGTTGCAGCAAACAGTTCTGTGAAGGATGCAGATTTTCCCTGCCTGTGACATCTGACCATTGGTCACGTTTCTGCCCTCTCAGGCATAAATTAGTCCTTTTAGAATACTACCCTATTAAAATTGTAGATTTTGCTGCTACTTATATGTTTGCCATCCCTCTTCTTTACATAGCCTTGAGTTTCTGAGTTCCTTTAGGAAAAGCCCTGTGTACAGAAGAGCTGATTACAAACTGGACTGTCACTAGTATTTAAGTCCTGTTAATTCTTCTTCTTCTGTAGGCAGGATAAAAACTCCCATACCAAAACAAATGGGGTTTATCAGAACAGATGGGCAGCTCTTCTTTAGTTACAACATATTTAAGACTCGACATACACTAAAATTTAAGGAGTACAAAAGTACATCTTTACTAATTACTAAACAATTGACAAATCATCTCCCAAGTGGGTGGATCATCTGGCAGTTCTCACTGCCATACTTCAGTTTCAGTTATTCTACACCTTTTCTGAGTGTCCTGTATGTGAGACATCAAGTTTTGTTTTGTTAAAAATCTTCTTTTTAGCAGACATATCTATGCTAATACTGCTAGACACCTCTAGAAACACCTTGAAAGTGCTTGGGTCATTTCTCATGGACAAAACTGAATCAGTAACTCTATCCTCCCATCTACAAATCTCTAATTTCCTGATTCTCAGTACACTTGTGTCTTGAGACTTAATGAATCAATATGGATCACAGTGGTAGTTAGAATCAAGATTAATTTTATGTCTCCTCATTATAAAATACAATAAGCAGCTTGCCTTGTACTCCCAAATGAACCAGAAAAGCACCTTTCAGTAATTCTTCTATAATGTCTCTCTAACTTAAAACTCCAAGCAATCCTCACTCAACTTCAACTCAACCTTACTCCACACACTCAACGATCAGAAAATCTGTCAGAAGTAATGATCTTGCACGTTTGTGACTGATTAAAAGATTGTTGCCAGTGATGAAAGAAAGATGTGGTAGCAATGGTTCAAGAAGATTATCATTTTTAGACTTAATATTACCATATAATACATTTCTATAAAAACAAATCATGACTAGTATCATAACAGGCCTCAAAAGCTGCGGTTAACACAAAACTCTTTTGAAGTCAAACTCCTGAGATGCATCTGTGGGTAAGCTCATGAAGGGATTTGTTGGGTTTTGTTGGCTTTTTTTTCATGGATAGACATCATATATATTTCTGTGACTCAGGCTGGCAAAGCTGATAAACATTTCTTCAGAATTAGCAATGCCAACACTCAGAAGACCTGACTTTAAGAAGAGGCAAATATATGTCAAGTAGTAATGGTGGAAGGAAGGAAGAAAGGAAAAGGGAAGCAGTGAGTGTAACACTAGGTGAGAGCAGTGTCTACTGCACCTATGGAACTACATATGGTAGTCAAAACCAGCTGCAACCATTGTACAACAAAACAAAGTTTTAAGATAAAAAAAATGTTTGTTTTCTTCAGGAAGGATGGGAAATGAGTCATTATTGCAAGTAATAGAAACATGGTAGAATAATCTTTATTTATGGAGCACAAACTGCAGAGGGAAAAGCTTAAGATAAATATAAAGGTAGTAAGGTGGAATTGTCTAACAGTCAATGACAGTCAATAAAGAAGAGAAGGTGGAGTGCATAATAGTCTGCTTATTTGATCATCCTTTTCAGAAGACTGATGCAATAGACTCCAGTAGACAATTCTCAGGTGTAAGGTTCTCAAGCTGTAACACAGGAAAGAGAGAGGCACTTTCATCCAGAACTTTACCTCTTTCTAGTTAAAGCACTCTCTGGAGTTGAGGGCTGAAATTCCCATAGGCTCAGAGAGTCAAAACTGCAAGCTGAGACATCACTGTCTAAAACCTCTTGGGAGAAAATCCACAAAGAAAATTAAATAAATATTTTAACCATAAAGAAAATACAAATTGATACTTGAAATTAGAAGAAGGTTTCTAGTCATCAGATCTTCAAATCACAATTAGAGACAAAAAGGTGGTCTCAATTTTCAGAGTTTTCCTTCTTTATATTAACTCACCATGCATGCTCTCCTTTCGTCCCCTGTGAGATACTAATTTTACTACAACAGTGAATTTGGGGGTCAAGTAGCAATCAGATTTTTTTGTTTGTTTCTGAAATCAAAACCCTTTAAAAACTGCTGCTTTCTGGGGAGTTTTGCTTTTAAAAGATTCTCCTTCAAAACTTTAATTGTGGATTAAATTTACTACACAAATTTTCTGTTGGATTAACTAAATGCAGGAAGCAAACGGCACGTGAAAATGGATAATTCCTATCATTTGATAGTAATAAATTACTTCAATGTTAGGATAAATTATTGAGATAACAGGAATTTCAGTCTCTGTGGCATTAACAAAGTAGATCTTACAAGGGACTAGCTTGAAATAATGTCAACTAAACATGATAAAAAATTAATTCAACTAAAAATAATGTTCCAAGTAACTGACACACTTTGAGATTGGCAGCATCATTTTTCTAAGTAGTTCCTTAGAGATTCTTTCTTCTCTGCAAGCCATATGAAAAATCATGGTGTCACTTAATGCTCTTTTTTACCTATTAAATATTTTATTGTTTGTTAGGTAGCATGTAAGACACAGTGTAATTTGGTTCACATGGTAGTGACTATTCTGTTCTTTTCAAATTGCAAAGACTCATTGCCATGAAGCTAATGAAATACAAGCAGCTAGACCAGATTCCAAAATTGAAGGATATCCATATTCTCTCCCATTACGGAGTCAACAGGAATTTTCCCAGTAACCTCAGAAAGAAGCAGATAGCTGGTGATCAAATTTTCCATGAGACTACATGGCTTTCTTAGTGAGAATGAACCCATTTTGAAAGCAGAGCTCAGAGCACATGTCAGCAAAAGTGGAAAGTTTTAGGGGGGATTTTCCCTTGTCTCCAGCATAGCAAATATTAGCATAATTCCTCAAGTGCGCACTATCTAAGATACCTGTGAGTTATTTATTAATAGTTAAAGAAGTTATTTGGCATTCAGCATCAAATATAATTTCTTGAAAAGGGCTGACAGCAGAATACATTTGCTAACTAGAGACATGCCTGAGCTTTGCCAAGAGAAATACTGAACTAAAGGTGCACTCACTGAAGGAGAGTGTGTCTTTTTAAAGTTAAAGTCCTTGCTTATAAAGATTTCTTTTTCATCTTGTCCTATTTCTGTAAATTTAGTTTTATAATAGTAGTAACAGGAATACGATAACTCAGACTAAGAGTTTTGCCTATTGCACCATTCAAAGCTTATCTTTCTGCAGCATTTTCTTCATACTGTAATAGAAGACCACCCTTGTGGTACCCTAAAATGTTGACTTGTTTATATTTTGTTAACTTTGTTTAGTTTAATGAGGTGATAAATAAATGAGCTTCTCCAGGAATGAGGGACTGTCAGTGCTAGAAACTGAAGTTCTCTGTTTATTCAGAAGGCAGGTATGGATGCCAACAGGCACCATGCAAATATGTCTGTCAGTAATCATGCCTAAGGAAACAAGACTGTTAAGTGTTGGTTATTAATGTAACTCCTTGCTGTTTCACAGTTGAGGCACTTTTCCAAACTGAGATGGTCAATGCTATCGACTATGGTCAAATATGTGGAATCCAGACAGGCGAATCTAAGATAAGGATTGACAAGTAGAGTGTTCTCTCACAAAACTCATGTATTCTTCTCTTCCAATGTATTTTCCATATGAAATAAGAAATAAAGAAAAATCTGATACCTGTGACATAGTAATTTATATAAAACTTATGGTATGGTAAAAATGTTCAGGCAGAGCAGTCTCTGGAGCACCCTGAGTAGAGGCATGCTATACCGCCACTTAGATCCTCTCCCTTTGGCTGCCTCTCAGACAGACAGCTTCTCAATCAACCTGTAGGCTATTTATGTGGGCTTATTTGGCAGGGAATTAATCTCCCTGGCATGCTTGGACATGCAGGGTCCCATGTGCTCTTAAGGGTACCCTCCAGCATGTCTGAGCCCATGCTTAGAAGATCATTGCCTAGTCTTGGTGATGGGTTTGACTCCTGGAATGGCCATCAAACAGCAACACAGATAGGCTCTCGGAGTCCATGACTACTGAAGAACCTTGGAAGTATTGCTGCTGACAAACTATCAGATAGAATCATAGAATATCTCAGGTTAGAAAGGACTCATAACAATCATCAAGTCTGACTCCCTGCTCTTTGCAGGGATGATCAAGAACCTTGAGATTTTTGTGTGAGTCAATGTAATTATGAAGATCTAATATGTATAATATGGCAAAGAAGAACAGCAAACTCAGAAAGTTTCACAAGATTTATCCTGAGTTTTAGATGCTTTAAAAACTTCTGAAGTGGCATCACCAATGTCAAAGATCAATATTTTCAAATTACATTCTCACAAGTCAAATCAAATAGTATCTTTATTTTACTGTGACATCTAAATTATTTTTTTAAGTTATTTTTTGCAAGTCTACCAACAGTAGATTGCATTTTGCTTGTAACTGCCCTTTTGCTGTTGAAAAAAGGAGATCGAGATTAGGAGGAATTCTGCATACACATATACACACTAATTGTCTTTGTCCATTGTTGTAAACATTTGTTTCTTCCCTAAAAATTAGCAGTCATTATAGCTGCACGTGAAACTGAAATCCAATATTGATGAAAATTTGTTTTGTTTTATTTTAAAGTTCAAAATTTTTAAAAAATGTAATATTTGCAAATTTGGACAATAGCAGTCACCTGGCCATTTTTGCAGGACTAGGAATAGACATGACGCTTAGGATATTGCTGAGGCATTATAGAGGAGAGACGGAGGCAAGATCCTAATTATATCTTTTAATATAAAGTTGTAACTCTTTCAGCTCTGCTTTATTCTGCAAACACTATAATTTACAGTAGCAATTCTCTACTAATCAGGTGTTGTTATTGTAGTATTCTTTTTTACCAGGACATTTTAGTGTTAAAAATTATAAAAGATGTCAGTCAGTTTTGAGCTTAGTGCAATTATTTTTATGGCTGATAAACTGAATGAGTAACTCCTCATGTACAGCATAGGCAAAGCAGGTTTGAACACTCCTTGGTCTGCTTTTGATTTACATGTCTATACAAAGATGTACAACTCTTAAAAAATACAGTATTACTGCACAATAAAACAATTGGATTAGAAGTGATCCTACTGAATATTTTTACTTTCTTCCACATAACATTGCAATTGCACTGAAATACAGCTACTAAGGTTTCTTTTTTAAGATAAACTCATGAGATTGCAAGGATTCTTGGATGGATAACAAAAAGGGGGTGTGCTATGATTGATCTTGACGTCATTAAAAATGATTTAGGCAGATAACTTTAGCTGGCATCTAAATCACTAAAAGTAAAGATAAAGAATCCTTGAATGACAAGAGGCAACATCTCCTTTCCTGAAGCAGGATTATCCTACAGATCCTCAAGAAAACCCCAGGGTAAAGGTAAGGAAGAAACAGTTTTAGTGCAACATCCCTTAATTATATACAGATGTTTACTAAGAAATGTTAAGAAATGTAGCTATATCATCTGCATGGCAGAGAAAAGCAGGGATTCTATTCCTCTGTCTGTTATCAATTAAATCATCAAAACAAAATTATCATTCAAATTACAATGTATCATTTCACTTTTAGAATGTATGGGGAGGAGGCAATCTATGAAGCAGAAATCTGCTAACCATCAAAGCAACAAAAAACATTAAAGTTCAATGGACAGTTTGTTCATGCATGTTTTAATCTATTTTTTTTTTAAAATGGAAACCACGTTCACGTGGTCAAAATAACACTTGCGTCAAAGAAGTCTTTGAGGTTCAATCCAGTGAGACCGACATTTTTTTCTTTCTTTCTTTTTTTCTTTTTTTTTTTTTTTTGTAAAACCCCAAAATGTTTTCAAGAGGGGAATATGATCCCTGGAGATCCCAAGGTGGCACTGCTAGAGTTTATATGTGGGAAAATAACTGCTGTGAGGCAAGTTTGGCATAAGCATAGAATATCAAATGCTTGAGTTCTAACTGTATTCCCTTGGAAAATGGTTGCAACTGGGAACTGGTTTGTATTAATACTAGCATTCTATTGTCTTCCATCATACACGTGTTAAACTTGTTCAGTGCTACGTTTTATGGTATCTATGATTTAAAGTATCTATCTAACTTTAGAAAAGGGATGTATTCCAATCATTATTGTTTACTGTACATACATCTTGCATAAATAATGAAATGCCAGGTAAGCAGTTTCCCTATTGTTTTTAAGCAGGAAAAACTGTGAGAGTAATGACACACCTTTTTTTAAGAAAACAGACATCTGTTTTTTTATGGGAATAGGTATGTTGGTATGAAAAATTAAAATCCTCAACTAATAATCCACCTGGGATATTAGATACTATCCCTGGGTGCTTCTGTTTTTTCCACTAGCAGTTATTTTCAGAAACTATTTCCTATAAATATATTAATATTTTCTCTTGCTATGAAATTTAAAACCATTTTCCTTCTAAAATTAAGCAACAGGCACTGCCACTGTACTCCCTGATGCAATACTTACCTGGGACAAAGGGTCATATTCATAAAAAAGCTTTCTGTGGCCAGGGCTCTTTAATACTTTCCTTTAAAGCTGAAAACAAAGACATATGATTTTATTAGAGATACATAAAATGTCTTAATTATGTAGTCACAGAGATTAGTGTCTCCTTAAAGTAACCTTTAAGCAAGGATGGATTTTTCCACCAGGTTCACATGTAAGGACTGGGAAGAACCTTTGGCTTGTGCCCCACTGATACCCAGTCTAGTCACACAATTAGCATCTGAATTTAAACTGAGCTTCATTTAAACTAGCATTTATACCTATCATTTTTGGCACTCTGTCTAGAAGGACAAAACAGCCTGGAAAAGAGAAAAATTCTCTAGTATGCCAATGTAATCCCCCCACTATCAACTGCCCTTTTCCATCAGATTAGGCTGCCTTTTTCACATTTAGAGGTCTAGTTCAAATGTGTTCCGTAGGCATACAAACTACAAGGAAGGTTATGAGCTTAGAAAAATAACTACCATGGGATTTGTTATTGCATTTTCTCTTGAAATTTGAGTTTGTACTCCATTAAGTGTATTTCAAGCTGTATGTGTGTATTTGCTGTCTCTTCACTGCGAGTAAACATGCAATTCAAATAGTTATAATCTTATGGTGGCATCTAAATGACTGATATTAACAGCAGAGATAAACTTTTGTTTTAAAATTGCCTGTCCCTTCCAGCCACGTTGATATTGCAAAGAAAAACAAAACAAAAGCAACAAAAACACAGGCTCATAGGAAAAAAATAATGGCTAAGAACTCACGGAGTTTAGGAGTTTGTTTGCTTTGAGTGCTCACAGCTTTCCATTTGTGCTGCATTGCTGAGCAGTGCATTCAGTAGGAATGAGCTTTGAGGCCGCCAGCAAGATGCTGCCTTCTGCACAGAGCCCACCACTCCCAGAAGTAAACACCAGTAGTATCATTTTAATTCAGGGTCTACTTTCTGACATAACAGGTACCTTGTACATACACTTACCTGCCACCTTAAGAAGTGACAGTGGTTTGTCACTAAGCAAGTATTAAATGCACCATCCAGTCTACTTTGCTTAGTAAAATGGCTCAGGAAGTGTTGCCACAAGAGACTGAAAGGAATTTATTGTTTTACTGATTTGGAAACAGTGCATATGTGGGTTGTGGAGGTAATGTGCTGCTGAGACAAGTGTGTATTCCAGCTGGCTCAAAGGCTAGACATGCCTCCTAACTTTTATGTTCCTTAACACTTAAATGTGCCAAGAGAAGCTCCTGGGCATCCTCAGGAGCAGGCCCAGTCCTCTGCCTACTGACAGCATGTCTAAACCTGAACTTGGTCCTATTTCGAACACACTGGGAGCTTGAGAGCACACCTTGAGATAGCTTTTAAATCAAGCTTTCCACAGGCTGCCAGCTGCAAAGCTCTGGATGATAAGTTTACTGGCAAGATTTGTGTGTCTTTGCTGAACTCAAAGCCTCAGGGTGGTAAGACCGCGTGGATTCTTGGCCCTCTCATCCTAACTATTAATTGATCATCGAGTACCTCCTGCAAGATATGCCATTACAGCTCCATGAAGGGTCATTAAAAACACTGGTTGTGTTACATGATAGATCTATGCATTTTTCTGTGATGCAATATAAGCCCCAGATCTTCACAATGAATATTTAATTCTTGTTTACTTTGGTTAATTTTGCTTATCATTCTATTTGCAGATTACACCTGAAAACAGGTAGTTGCTTTCTCCTACATGTATTTACCACTCGAACTTTGAATAGCTTCTTCATTTGTACACACACTAGAAGTACTTTTATAAGAAGCACCAAGTTACTGGAACTATTTTCACTGAATATACACAGTAATCAAATTATCACAGCAGTTAAAATCAGTATTATCACAGCACTTAAAAACGGTCTCATGGGGTAAATACTCAGAATTACGAATGTGAAGTTTTGCTTTCTGCACATACTCTGCAGTGATTGCTTGAAATGTGTTGATGAATATACCTGCTATAAAGTCATTCTCTAGAATTGGTAATATATTTACCAAGAGACAAACAATGCTTCGTGAATTAAGCAAATGCCTTTTGTGTCATTCCACAACAAGGACCCAGCAAAACTTGAAATTTGGAAAAACTGGGAAGCAAAGGGTTAAATGGCCCAGCAGCCTAATTGTGCCCTCTGGAAGTTGCATATAGCTGCTGGGGATTCCCCAGGGGCTTTTCTGCTGCATTCAGAATAGCAGCTGTATGTGCAGACATTGAAGGATAGGATGGAGCAGTGCAGCCTGTGACTGTGGTAAGAGATAACTGGGGAGCGGTTGTGTCTCTCTGGGTGTGTTTGTGAGTCCTTGACTGAATCCTGCTTTCACAATCAAAGGGAAAAGGTACTGATGCACCTGGGAAGAGCGCACTGTGATCTCTGTATTACCTTAGTGGTAGGGTACTGAGATCAGCAGCAGCTAGATGGGAGATGTGTGTGGTCTGGGTTGACAGACTGGTAAGTCAAAGAAAAGTGTTAGACTAAGTCGTCTGCAATAGGATGAAGGCACCGTAAACAACAAATTTTTTAAAAAATCGTTGATGTGCTGCTGTTTTTATGGAGCTGAGTAAGTGTTTTAAGTCTAGGGCAGATGGAGGTAAACTAAAACTTGAATTCCTCAGATTTCAGAAATTTAAACTGAAGACCTTCCCAAGCATTTCCTGCTTTTCAGAAGCTTAAAATTTGCTACACCTGATCCTTAGAAAGGGCACAAAATACCTCTAAGCAAACCTAAATCAGTTTTAGCAAATTTTTTTTTGTTTGCTTTGTTTTTCTGACAGTGTATACTTGGGCTGAGTTACTTTCTGTTGTTTTTTAATGAAGGAGAAACCTTTCCATCAGCTGTGCATGATTATTTTGTTCATTTTTTCTTTTGAGCGTTATTACATGGAGATAGCTTTAGACACTGGAATAATTTAGTGTATTTGTCTAGTCCTCTGGGTACTCTGGCCTACCCCAGACAATTTTACCCCCCCTCACCATTTTACTTTTCTCTCTATCCATTTTGCTTTTCTTCTCATTACAACATTTTGGAATATATAAGTATCTATAAAAATATTCCTAAATGTCTGTCACATTCCATTTTATTCATATTGGTTGAAGCACTTCCAGCCTTATAGAAACAGACACAAACACATGATGTTCTCTATCCCTCTGGGATTTTAACTCCTTTAATAGGAAGATCCATATTAGTGTCTCTACCATGTGGTTAGTGCTACACCACATCCTGCTTTCCTACCTCCAAGTAATTCTCTCTCAGCATATAGGGTAGTTCAATTGGCTGAAGGAAGGACAGAGCTTCTGGTTTCTTCATTAATCTTTTTGGCCACCTCACCTGAATGAAAATCACTCAAATCTGTGCAATATTGTCCTTCCCAAACAAACATGCTGCTTTGACAAAAACTTAACTCTACTGAAATTCAACTCTTTCTTCCTTGAAAAAAAAAAAAAAAAGAACCACATATTAATTGAGAAAAACACCGAGTGACTGAGGGCACTCAGGCCATAATTGTAGCTCCAGTGTGATCTTCACGTCTATATGCATTAAAAACAATGTTGCTGAGAGTTCCTCTTTTTTTCATGAATGACAATTTTTTTTTTCCTTGAGGCCAAACACAGCTAAATCTTTAGAAATTTGTAATCAAGTAGGATTATGCTTGAAGCACTAAATATATCTAGGAGTCCTATTATGGTTGTCTGAATTTCAGTCTGATTGGAAAATGTGCATAAAATTTGGGGCATATAGATAAGTTAGAGAAAAAGGAATTTAGAGTCCCAGCTCTAATGTAACTGCTATGTTTCTATAAAGAGTGAAACAACTATAAAAGTGAAAAAACCCTACAGCTGAAAGTATTGCATTTCTAATTTGTAATACATCATGTCGTAATCACATGGGATGCTCAGTAGGACAAATAAAGACAGATTACTTGGCCAGAATAGCTTATAAAGTCCTGATATTTTATAGACTTTCACAGGGTGTGGTGTTTACACTAAGAAGAGTGCCATTAACTGCACTGCAACTGCTCCTGGAAGAAAGAAGTGTCATTGACTTCAATGAGACTACTCATGCTAATAAGCACCGTGCCCAATGGTAAGTGTCTGGAGACTATTATTATTACTAGTTACACGCTCTTCATGTTGCAGTAGCCTCTAGAAGCCAAGTCATGGACCTGGGCTCTGCTGGGTTAATCAGTATGGGGTCCAAAGTTAAGAATAACAGCAAAGAGGGTAAAACTAGGATGAAAGTGAGAATAGGAAACGAGTAACATGGCATTGTTACTTGGCAAGTTGCTGCATATATTTCAGACTTACAGTTTTAAAAAGCTAATAATACTGCTTTTGTTTAATCAGAGCCACATTCAGCACAAAAGTTATTTACATCTTTTAACAGACTCTGAAGGGCTCCTCCTATCCTGGTTCATTTAACCCTTTTCCCACTGAGAATTTAGCAAGTAGAATCCACAGAAATCTGTGCTTTCTACAGGAATGAAAATTAAAAGACACACATTTTGTTATTGTGGTGGTGAAAAACTGTATACAGACTTTTTTCTTTGACTTCATTGTTTGAAACTTCGCTAGTTCCATTTTTTTCTCACTTCCTCTGACTTGCGTTTCTAGTGTGTGAGGGAGATTAAATGGTTTCTGTGTTTGATCAGTCACAGGCTGTGGGAATACCCTAGAAATCAATGTTTTCTACAAGTTGAGTTTTGTGACTATGTGCATATGAATGGTGAATAAGTGCATATGAGTAATTGCTAAGAATGCACAAGTGCAATGTGGTAATTCATTTTCCTGCATTCGAGACCTTTTCGAAGAGAAGCATTACATTGATCTAGAGGGGGGGAAAAAGTATATAATGAAAATATCCTTTAAAAGTGTAATTTCCTAAACCAAACACAGACCAGAATATTGTGGGGGGTTAACAGTCTGTAGCAGTTATAAGATTTTTTAAAAAGCATAATTCTTTACAAATATATGCAGTGTGGGAGGAAGGAAGGGCTTGTGGTTTTGGCACTTGACTGGTGCTCACAAGAGCTAGATTCTGTTTCCAGCTCTGCCACAGATTCTGTTCATAGATACTATCACAGTGCAAAAAATAAATAATAGTTATGAACAATTCTGCAAATCATGATCCCTCTCTGCTTATAAAAAGGGAATAACAGCACTACTTTCCTCCTAGAGCAAGCTTTTTTAATGTACTTGTATTGTAAGAAGACAAAAGATGTTCAAAGTGGAGCTGTGCAGGGATCCTCTAGTGAGCGTTCATACCTGAAGCAGCACATGGCATGTGAGCCCTGGCGCTTCACCAGCCCAGGTAGCCATGGCTGAGGGAGGTTTCACTTGGCTGTAGCTATGAGGCATAGTGTTATGACAGGTCAAAATCACTTAAGTGACTAAACATGTATCATAAGTGACAGCATGTATCATAATGGAAATTAATTTCTGAGAGGGTTCAAGTAATAATGTCTCTTTCTGAAATTTTAAAGGACTGTAAAAAACAGTAATAGGAGATGTCATGTTTTATGTTAAAGCTCCTGCTTCAGCGTTTTTAGTTTAAAATATTTTCTGTGCTACTAAATGAACAGGGGATCTGATACCCTACGCTGCTTCTGACTATCTAGTTAGGCTTATTTTCTCTGATTCAAAGTGAACATAGGAGCTAAGGAGGAAGATAATTCCTCCTCACTGAAGGGAAAGGTAGGGATTTACAATGATTATCAAAAATAAAAGATTTGGGAATTATGATAGTCATTTACTACTACGCCATTAAACTTGAAAAGTTTTTGGGTAGTTGACACAAAACATTTAATTACAATAAACACTTCTTTCTTGCCTAGCTTTGCTTCTATTATGGAACATTATTTTTAAAACAAGCACTCAGTTCTTCCACTGTTTTCAGAGAGAACAACACTGGGCCAACAGTGACTACCTTTGAAATTACTGCTTCAAAGCTCCCTATCTAGAGCTCCATGGATTGCTACTTCATACTTTATCTTCAGTAAAATAGTTTGTTCTAAAACATTTCCTGCCTTCATCTCGTAGTAGATCATCTTCATTAAGAAAACATTGTTTTACAAATGGTAGTGATGAAAAAAAGTGCCAACTGGATTTTCTAGTGAATTACAATCTCCAAAGAAAAACTGAATTGTAAATAAAGAACCCAACTACTTGCCTGAAATTGATTTTTCTTTCCTTCACTCACAAATGCTTCCTCAGCATTTGGAGCTTGGAGTTCCCTTGCATTCATCAGTTTTGTTTGATTTATTTTTCTCTTCCTTTTTTTTTTTTTTCAGCAATTAATGTAGAAAAATTCCATTTTAAAATTTCTGTTTGCTATAGGATATTGTCCACAGAGTCCATCCAAAGCTATTTGACTCTTAGTATCTTAGAAAACCAAGTGCTTAAATAATAGCCTAACTCTGGACTCTAGTGTTTAACTTTAACTACTTAAATAGCTCTAATGCTATTATTTTACGCTTACTATTATTTTTCATAGACGTTGAGTTCACACAAAATTGCTATGATATCTGCTTTCCTGCATAAGTTAGACCATATAGCTCTAGCCAGCTTAGTTCTGCATTAGACTTAAGGATTTATAATAGAATTGGCATATTCCTCTTAATAAGATATCAAGTCTTAACTTAAAGATCCCTAACTATGGAAAATTTACCACATCCCTTGGAAATCTGATTCACGGGGTGATTACTCCCACTGTTATAAATGTGTCAGTTTGAACTTTGCCAGTTTCAGCAATTTTTAATTTATTATTCTAAAACGAGAGCCTAGTACTCTAATGTACCTTGAAACAGTGACTTTCTCCAAGGGAAAAAAAAATATTAAGAAGCCATCTTACTGCCACCTGTAGTATTTGAGGAAGGTGGCATTCTGCAATAGGACTGGAATCCAGATTTAGCCTTTTTGTGAATTTTAGACCATAGGTGTGCCCATCTCTGACAGATAAATAGTCTAAGTTTACTGTATTATATCCTGAGAAAAGATATAACATGATACCTGACAGACTAGAAGTAAGTGAGGGACTGAGATGGGAAAGAGTAGTGATTTCATGTTCATTTCTGAAGTTATGTTTTTGAATGCATGCTATTGACTGCATTCTCATTTTGCATTTAATCTGTATAGTTTAACTTCAGCAAGTTGGCTTGGGAATGGTCATCAGGGCTGAAGAGAGGGTGGAACTGATTCATATTCATCATAGATCTAACATGCTGAGCAGTGTCTGGTCTTTAATTTTGTAAAGACGCCTCATGATATTTGATACTAGGCTACAAGTCATAGAATGTACTGTTGTAACTTGTACAACATCCTAAATAATTTTGAACTGGCTTGTGTTCAGTTCTTATGATTTTTTGGTCTTCCTTTTTTCTAATGTACATAAATTACTCTTCTCAATCCCATTAATGTTAAATATGCTTGCTAAGTTGTCTTCCAAGAACATTTTCTTTAAACAGAGTCTACCTGAGATAAATTGGATAAATTGCTTTTTTTTTTTTTTAACTTACAACACCTGAATAAAAGACCTTTGGGGCTTGATGTCTTTGTATTATGATTTATTTGTTGATGTAAAAAGATCACATTATGTAGCAGGTCTACTTTTCTCCCTCATGTACATCTACTATTACCTGGCCACATACCGAGAAATCCTGCCCCAAGCAGCCAAGAGCAGAGCCTTGACCTGTTTCCCATTCACCTCTTCAGATCCTGGTGCCAATCACAACACCTTGCAAAGAGTCAGTTTCAGCTGGGATGACTTTTGAGAAATGGGGGGACTGCTAGGCGTTTCAGTGGTTATTCCTACAATATCAGTGACTGGAACCAGAAACATATCAGCTCTCCCTCCATTCCCACCCTCCTTTACCTATAGCAATTTTCAGGGAATTTGCCCCTGCAAAAGCACCTTGGTCCTGTCCATGCTCACCTATGGTATTTTACCAACACATGTGGACAGTAAGAACATCCAATGGCTGTTGGCCAGGGATGAGGAATACCAGCCACCGGCACTATAAAGGGTAAGTGGAACAGAGAGCTACAAGCTTTCTTCTCCTCACACATGAAACAAACCTGCTCCTTCCACAAAGAGAAACAATTCTTTCCCTGGAACTGCCACCTGGATTTTCATTTGTGTCTCCTTGATTCCCAGAGGAAACAAATATAAAGGCATTCTAGTCAATGTTCTACTTTATTCTTTCAAAACTCCATTTATATAATTCACATTTGCCTCAGTGAGGACACTGTGTGAGCTTCAGGCATTTTCAACTATAATTATCTCAGGATAACATTTATTTAGCTCAATGCAGAAGATAATAGGAACATACAGTTTCTGAATATGCAACTTCTGCGATAGATCTTAAATACAAACTATGCATATGGTGATCTGAATATTTGTTGATTTCAGAGCTGAGCAGGTTTGTTTTTTTAATAAATCTGAATTAACACGATGTGCAGTTTATATATAGATCAGAGATGAGAGTATTTGTGGAAGAAGAGAGATTTAAGAAATACTTCTGGCAGGGAAGCAGTTACCAGTAAAATATGTATTGAAAAGTTTTATTATGTATAGTTGCATGTTCAAACAATACAGAAAGGAAAGCTCGTAAGTTAGAGAAAACATTAACACAGAGTCTGAGACAGTAAAGACTTTCAAGCCAAAATTTGCAAAGGTTCATTTGTTCAGCAGTAAATCTGGACATGATCTGAACTCAGATTGGAACAACCCTACACCACATTTGCCACTGGTGATAGAGAGGCCAGTTCAAAGTGGTATGTTGCATGACACAAAGCAGAAATGCCACTAGGTCCCATCACTATGGCCACTACTGAGAATGGAAGTTGCTGGGAAGTGGGAAAAAAGGCTGTGAACTACTCAACCTTTTCTGCCTATCTCTAAGTCAGAACAAGATTATTTCTTATTTCATAATTACTATTTTTCTGTCTATGGTATTTTTAAACATCTCAATAACATTTGTGAACATAACTCCTATCCTTCTATAACAGTAGACTACTATTGTTTTATAGATGGTACCCAATCTGTAATGCCCAATATACCTACATAGTATCATAGAATCACAGAATAGCTCAAGTTGGAAGGGGCTTATAAAGATCAAGCTCAAATCCCAGCTCCCCACAGGACCACCTAAACTTAAATCATATGACTAAGAGTGTAAAACAAATGTTCCTTGAACTCTAACTGGCTTGGTGCAGTGGGCACTTTCCTGGGGAGCTTTTTCCAGAGACCAACCACCCTCTCAGTGAAAAAGCTTTTACTAATGTCCAGTTTGAACTTCCCCTGATGCAGCTTCATTCCATTGCTTCATGTCTTATCACTGGTCATCATAGAGATTATCAGCATCTCCCACGGCAGCCTTCACACATTTGTGTATGACTCCTTTCTGTCTTTCTGCATCCTTTACTACTGTGGGGCCTCCTAAGTAACCTGAGTCCCCTCTGTGAGAGGAAGTGAGCTGTGACTGACACTAGCAAATCATCTTGGTCCTCACATTGGACTCAGTTACTCCAGTAACTTGGGGAACAGTTGCCATCTCTCACCCACAAACTACTCTTAGTCTCCTCATCCACTAGGTCTCTGACAGTGCCTTTAAATGTCTTGTGGCTCTGGGTCATAAAAGGTTGTATGTGTCTTATCAGTTCAAGAAGGCTGGCCACATATGGTTGAATACAGTCTTCTGTAAGAGTTATATTAAGTATTATTTAGAAATTTATTTAATCCCCAAAGGGAATTTGTCTCTACCAGAAGCAGCTGGTATCGAAGAACCTGCTATCAGGAAACAATTTCCTTTAGGAATGTGAAAGTTGTTTAATTCTGAGGCTATTTAGCTTCATAAAACAAGGGTCTCTTAGGGAACTAGAAAGGGAGGAAAGAGTGAGAAGGAAAAATTGAGCAGATTGCATGTTATTAATTTTTAGGAGATACTTTTCATGCTGTTCTCACCCATCCAAAAGAATGTAGGTGAGGAGAACTAAAGGCTCTCTCACCTAGAAGATTAGATTATAAGATAAATCCTTAAGTTATAACTGAAAATTTATATAGTATATTTCTCTGTAAGGTGTAGAAGCAGTATAAAAGCTGTCAAACTATAATCCTGTCCATTTCTAATGCAGCCATTAAAATACAGTTAGACACTTTTTTTCTTTTCCCTCTGAAGTGACTGCATAAATTACACAGGAGTAAAGGTATTGTCTTGATTTTTTTTTATCTTAGCATTCGTGAATTTCCATTAAATGTTCCTGCCTTAGTTACAGGAAGAAGCTTGGCTGCCTTTTGCTGCCAGCTACACCATTAGGGTCTGCAATTCTTTCACCGGCTACAGATGCTTCTTCATCTCCTTGATACATTGTCTCTTCTGACAGGTAAGGAGAGCAAAGTCTCCACCTAATGAGACAGGGAGGGACTGGATGGACAGAGTGAGGGAACTTATGTCTTTTTTTTTTTTTTTTTTGGTTGCTGGTAAATCTTCTACCATTAATTACAGAAGAAAGAGATGGAAAAGTTCTAATACATCATCCAAGCCAACTCCTTCTCAGTGCAAGATGATTCCCTGTGCTACACTTCATATTTTTGCTCAGAAAAAAATTTAAAGGGTTTGCATTAGTTCCCATATGAACTTATTTCACAGCACTGTTTCATGCTATAAGTTCTACTCAGGGAATCCTAAATAATCTTTGTCCATCTTTTCCATTTTACCTGCCAGATATTTGTAGGGTGTTATGTTTTCCCCTAAGCCACTGTGTCGCCAGTTTTTCTCTCAGGGGTATAGGTAGGGCTGTTAGACCCATCTGCACTTGTGGCTGCCCATTACTTTGTGTTATAGAGTCTTGCTTCAAGCTGCTAAGTCAAACTTTGATCATTTGGACAGAATTTTTACTCTCTACATTAATGTCTTGAGCTTATTTCTTTGGGAAGTATTGAACAGTACAAGTCAGCCTTCTCTGAGACTGGGATTAAGGGGAGAAAATCTACCACAAGAGAGAGAAAAATACATTCCTTTCTCTTGAGGAGCTGTAACAGACACGTCTTGCAACACAGTTGATTTTTGGTTTCTAAGGAGGATGACCTCTAGCACTAGGCCTATGCTTTTCACCACCCCATGATATCCCTGTCAAACTCTGTTATTCCAGGGGAAAAAATTCCACTGCTTATATAGTTTTAACAGACCCTTATTACATTGATTGTATTCTTCAAAATTTCTACCTTAATTCAGCAAACTCAACAACAGCAAAGCTCTGATGCAACTGTGCCTCCCCTTGAGTGACTGACCTAACTTTATGAGGGCTGAAAGGGTAGAAAGAACCTTTATAATTTTTGTCCCAGCTGTTCATGTCTTTGTTTGCCTGAATATCACATACGAGATCAGGAAATGGCGCTTTTCTGTGTTCTCAGCATTCCCTTTGCTAAGATGTTTGTAGGAGGTAAATAAGAATGATGTGACTAACGTGGAGAGAAGAGGAAGGTGGGAACTGCTAAGAGAAGACTAGAAGAAGGAAGAGGTATGGGCAAACAGAAGAAGCCTCAGGCAGAGTATGGGGGAGAGGATAAGGGACCAGGGAGGCAGAAGCTGTGGCAAGCAGAAGACCAAAAAAGGTTCAGACAAGAGGAGGTAAACATGAGCCAGGATGTGAGTATGGAAAAATACATGGTTGATGGATCATACAGCTACAGGCTGTATCATCATAAATATTCACAAATTAAAATTGCACAGGCATTTCCTACCACTTGAATGCTTGATTTTGCAACCCGAACATTCTTTTAACATAAATTTTTAAATGTAACCCTCTGTAGATATACAGTCCAGAGTTATGCATTTAGATTGTGTTGTATACATATAATCACACTTAGCTTCCTTGTATGGAGAAGCAATGGAGATGCAACTCGCTCCAGGCTCAAGCCTTGAGCCCTTTTCACGTGTCTGTAGCCTCAGTCTTATTTGATCAGCATGTAATCACTTTTGTCACTCTTCTCTGAATTCCTTCTAAATTACTAAGAAGGTGCCCAAGACTAAATATAGTAATTTGTCTGGGGTCAGACAGACCTATAGGGAAATAATCTTACACTATACATCCACTTGCATAGTTGATGCTTCCGTCAGATACACTCTTTTGCTGCTATACTACACTACAAATTCACATCTAATTATATGTTCTGTATTATACCTCTGTTTCATTAGTACTTCCCTGTTTCTCCTTGTTGTCATGTGCGTTTCTACATGGAAAACAATCCTCTGTGTGTGAAGGTGGGGTGGGGGTGGAAGTAAACAGAAGAATACAAATAATATCTCATAAGAAGCAGTAGAAGTTAATCTACAATTCCAGAAGCTGTTCTACTGGTTGAATCTTCTGGTGGTTCCACCACCCTCCAAGTCAAAAAGGAAGTCTAGAGGATTAGAAAAACAGTCTGGCTTAAAGGAAAAGTTAATCTTCTGTAAAGATTACAATAATATAATATACTCCACATTTTTTTTCCAGCATTTATGTGTCTAAAGCTGTCTATCTGCTTATATAAATAAACAGAAAGATGATAGCAGTGACAATAAATGAATTAGGGAGTATACAAGTTTTAGATGGAGAGCAAAAGACCTCAGGAAGCAAAAGAGTCAGCACAGTTAAAAGGTAACAAAAAGAATGTGTTAGAAGTATTGAGGACAAAGAGAACCAAAATGACACTGTGGATCGATTACTAACAAAATTTGACCAATGTAGAGCAAAAGTGCTAAATAAGTGTGTATGGTTTATGTTTGAAGAGAAAATATATGGCAGTGTTATGTATTAATGGAATACTTCCTACTTTAAGAGTGAGGAACGATGATATACAGAACTACTAGAATTAGGCATTTTAAAATCAGCAAGTGCAAATAACATGTATATAATAACTTTCACAGACCTGGCTAGGGAACACTGGGAAAAAAAGAGAAGACTAACATAAAGCTAACACTACTAGCAAATCAGGCAACTCTGATTTTCTTGTGTTTTTGAAAACATCTTGTCCTGTTGCTTATAATGCTTTTAGCAATTTCTTGGGTGGGATATACAAGTTATACATTTTAGATGGTGCAAAGATTGTTAGGAAGATAAATAACACAGAAGACAGACCATTGGTACAGAGTGACCTAGTAAGTTAGTTGTGGTGAACCAAAATGTTTCAGGATGGGAAAATGCAATGTTGTGAACACAAGAACAAGGAAAGTAATCCATAAAGAATTGAGGTCATGGTCTGAAAAAGTCTTAGATGGTTGAGTGGGATAGTCAGCTTAATATGAGTTGGGACAGCAATGTTGCAGTCAAAAAGACATTTTAAAAATCTTATTTTGCCAAGGTTAAATTACCACTGCACTGGAATTACTATGTCCGGTTCTGCTGCTCATGATTTACTGGAGAGAAGAAGAGCTCAGGGTTCCTAGGGTATGAAGATATATGGGAGAACATAAAGGGTCTGATTTGATAAATATATATATATATATACAGATGGGAACAAAATTTGATAATAAAGGGTTTCTCAGTCTAGCAGACATAACACGATCTAATGGCTGGAAGGAGAAGCTAAACAAATTCCATGAGAAATATGGAACACTTTTTTAACATTAGAACAAAGTGCCAAGTGTTGTGGTATAGCTTCTATCACAGGAATTACTTTTATCGAGGTTGGATGCTTTACTAAGGCACAGCTGTTGGAGATGAAGCAGGAATTAAATCAGAAAAAATACTAAAGCTCATGTTGCCATTTCATGTTAGATAATCACTTATTTAATGCTTTTCTTAAATTATAGGAATATTTTACCCTAGATGTACAAATTTTAATATTTCCAGGTTTAACATTTATAGATAATTTCTGCTTTTGTGTCTCTGACTCTGGAAAGTGGCAACAGAGAGAATATTTGTATCCTTGTGACAAGTCTGAGATGTAATAATTAAAACATCCTAACATAGGCATGATTCAGGCATATATCAGAAGGACTTTCCCAGTCCTTAGGATTTGGTAGAGCTAAAAGTTTGAAAACAAGTCAAGTCTTTTTCTAATTTTTAGTGTGCGCCTCTAGAGTTTCTGAGTTCCAAGCCCCGATCACTACCTCTTGTAGTTGCATGTTCACTTTTTCATATTGAAAATGTTTTTCTTTCCCACATATAAAAAAAATGTACTGGCTGAACTTCCATTAGTTCAGTAAAACAGATAAGACTAAGCTTATCTGTAAATTTAAGCTCTTATGTACTCCCAGGATGAAAATGCCCATAATTATACAGGAAATACATTCACATAAACAAAGTAAACACATTGAAAATGCATTGAGAAATGTTTACATTTACTCTTTGAGGTATAATAATATTAGCTACAATGATTACAGGCAAACACACATGTTATTCTCTTAATAAGCACATATACATAATTTGATACCCAGTAAACAGCAGCAAGAACCCTTTCAAAAGTCTCTTTAACATGGGGTCACGTATATCAGCCAGACACATCACAGTACTCTTCTGTGAAACACTCATCAGCTATTTCTTCTTGTGAGATTAAAAATTTTGGTGTCTCATTCTTGTCTCTGTAGCAAGTCCTTGTAAATTCTAGATCATAGAAAAAAAAATCCCTAAAATATTCAAAATAACAAAAATCAGAGTAAGTCTAACCAATTTCCTATTTGGTTCAAGTTTGGCTATTCATTTAAATAAGACACCAGATAAAACATTAGTGGCAGCAATGTACCATATTTGACAAAGGTAAGAATGTTCATATCAGCAGGACACCATAAACATGCCCGTTCCAGGACATTTCTAGGAAACAAGAATACAATAGGAGGGTGACGATCCACTTAAATTAACCTCTGTGAAGCATACACAACAAACCAGTTATTCAACATGCTGTTGCTATTTCATTTGACGTTGGATGCTGCACGGCCCTTACTATCATGAGCACTCTTGAATGCAGATATCTGTTCCACAGTCTGAAAGACTGTGTGCATATCCGGTTGAGGTGGGGCACCAGAGATAAAGATATTGCAACTTGAAAATGGTGATAGCTACTGAGCTGGCATCACACACTTGAGTGTCCAAAAGCAATTTATTAACTCTTTACTCTTCTTAAAAATGTTTTAAGAGGCACTAATAAGACTCAGGTCTGTGTGTCCCAGATGTTTTAGGATCGTGGTTGTAAAATAGTTCTGGAGCACATTCAAGCATTGCTAACTTATAAGTGTAAAAGGTGAGGGCTATCAGCTGCTAGGCTGTTTTCTTTGCAGAGGCAGATCCTGAGATGACTGTGTTGAGGTTTATACTTTTCTGCCAGTCTTCAGAAGAATGCGGCACATGACCATCAACCAAGGAATCTGCAAGTTCAGGCCCTCGTGCACTAACAGGCACTGGCCAGTTTCCTGTAAATCTTAGAGCAGAATCAGCACCTCACAACTGTATCTCTTGTGAAGGCCTTTACAAACTTATTCCAGTATTCATGGAGGTAGAGAGATCCAATCTTTGCCTATGAAGGAACTCAAGCAGAGACCTAAATTTAGCCCTTTCACTCCCAGACCCAGGTTATCGCCCTCCCAGCATGGAGGGAAGTCCACAAACACACAAGCCTTCCCCAATTCCTACCCAGAAGCTGATGAGTGCTGGGTGGAACTGGCCACACAGCGGGTGCGGCCAAGGCGCTGACACAAAAGAAGCTGATTCAGCTCATTCCCAGATAATTTTCACTGTCTTTCCCTGCTGGAATTCGTGGGAGGGTTGCAGCAGCAACGGCAGCAGCATCAGATCTTCCTCCAGCTTGCCGGGTTGCAGTGAGTAGCAAAGGGAGAGTGGTAACTCCTGCACCAGTGGGAGTGGTTTGGGGAGCTCTGCAGGAAGGCTAAGTGTTAGAGCTGTGTCGGGAATGCTGACCTCCCCCCGTGCTACGGCTACTCAGCTATTTCACAACGCTCCTCATGGTCTCGTCTCCTGAGGTTGGAGCAAGGCTTGCAGCTACTTAGTGATGAGTCTAAATAGCAGTCTTGCACAGCTACAGATTAGATTACAGTAGGCTCTGAAATACTGACAGATCTGTGCCTATGGTGTCCAAGATTAGCCCTGACCATTCAGGGAATAAGAGACTGTGAATAATAATCTCAGGGGAAAATCAGTGCCAAAATTCCTACTGTTCATCTCTGTGTCAAGCAACTAGTTTCACATTTCCTTTCCACTGGGGTCTTAGGAAATCTGTGGGCAGCCCTGATGCCTGAGAGTCATCTGTGAGAAGGAAGGTCACAATGACGGTTGAAATTAGGGCTAAATGGTACACAGCATGCATATGAAGATACATTTGAGTGGTTAATAGAGAAAGGTTAAGTCAAGAAGAGGGGGGTTAGAAGAGGCCATTGATTATGATAGCTCTGCACTCTAAGTACTGAAAACAGAAGGTTTGACAAACCGTGAATCCAATCTAGTTGAGTTGAGAGAAGATATAGCATCACTGAGGATAAAGCAGGTAAAAATGTGGCATGAAAATTAGACATGAAGAGCAAGTGTAAACAAATACAAGAGCAAAGTTCAGTATTTTGTGAGGCAGCTTTCTGAGGCAGGTAACAGGGGACACAGTTTATACAGTTCTTGTTTCTGTTCCTCTGGTTCTTTTGTATTTCTGTGTAACAAAGGTTATAACACCATGCTTTCAGATTCAGCTCTTTTGTTCCCTTGTTTCTTCTATTTGCTGGACTGCATTAAAAAACACAGGTAATAATGCATCTTTTCCTTTGTATTGCTTGTCCATGTAACTGTTTAAATTGCCAAGGGATTGTTATATGACTTTCAATAGGAAATTATTTGCATACTCAGAAATAGAACTGAAGGAATATTATTCTCATTATTCTTCTTATTAAATGGTGATCTGCATGACAGTAAAATTCAGTACTACTATGTCATATAGCACAGCCACATGTTCCTAGATATTCCTACAGTGACTGTGCAGACCTTTTTAGTTGACAATTTTCTCAGTTCAAAAAGTTTGCAATTATCAGAGAAGCAAAGCTTCAGTATCTGGAAGACCTGTCAGTCCAGTCTAGCAGGAGCAAATGCATTAAATTATTTACGAGTAAACTCTGCTTCCTTCTAAAACAGGGGTATGAGAATTGTTCCCAGAGGGAGTTTGTTTTCTAATTCCATTGCTTCAGTTAACATTAGTATATTGTCTCACATAAAACAGTAATTTACTGTATTTATTGCCTTCATTGTTTGCGAGGAGTTGTAACTTAGCTTTTTGTTTTGCTTTAAGCAGGTTGTGAGACAAAATATGTTATTTGCCTTTTTAAGGTCAAAGAGCTGCTTGAAACACACACATTGTTTAAAATAAGTCACATCTTATATTTGACATTTAAACAATTCCATTTTTTCAATTTTCTTAAGATATTTGCCCACACAAAAAAAAAGCAGAAAAGCATGGAATGAATGTGCCACTGTGCCAGCGTGGCACCCTCTTCACTGATCAGACCTCTGTATCTGTTCACTGGAAGTGCTGTCCATTTTTTCCTTTGTGTTTGTGATCCCCCTCCATCGTCTGAGTACACGAATGCCTTTTGGGCTGGTGTGTTCCATAGCAGACACCCACAGCTCCTGAATGCCCAGCCATCCCAGGAAGCTCATCCTCAATACGGACTGAGGTGCCAAATACCTTCAATCTCCAGTGCCTTCAAATTGGAGCAAAAGTAGCCACTATACTCTCTGGAAAACCACAAGGAACTAGAAACATTCAGAACGAGAAGCATTCAGTCAGCATGACCCAAGCCCCTTTTGTTGACTGTAGGTCTGAGACTGGCTGGTTAACAACTGCTGTAGAGATGGCAGAAGACTGGAATGAAACCTGGTGGCACAGTAATGTTCTTGTGGCTTATGTGCCACCCACAGCTGAAATTTCATGCTGTGGCACATTTCTGTTGGCAGTCAGATTTTGGAAGCCTATGAGAAGCTTGCCTATAAGACATGGGGATGCCTGGGCAGTTGTTCTCCTGGCATCTTCGTCACCTGCGTTGGATGGCCAGTGGAGTGAGCATTGGCCACAAGCACAGGAAGGGATGGCAATCTGCTGACACCAGTGCACAAATGGGCATTCAGTGTGCGAAACACCTCACATCCATGTGTAAGAGGAGTAAGTTCTGCCTTCATCAAACAGGCACTGTCCTGCAATGCCACATGCAGTGCCCTGTGAGTGCCCCAGGCAGCTGCAGACCTGCTTTCAGTGCAGCAAAGGGATGCACAGGCTGAATTCTCATTTATTCCTCACTTAGATTTCTCACTGTGAGCCTGCTTGATGCAGGTCTCCTGGCTCAGAAGCTCTCATGGTGAGAAAAGCTGTGCAAACCTTACCTTTAACTCCTTCAGAGGGGTAAATTACTTCAACTAGATTTGACTTGAACGTGAACAAAGATGTTCAAGATGCTGTCACAAGTTTGTTATCATCTAAGAGGAATGGTTTCTTTTGCTGTTCAAATATTCCCCTCAGTCCCACTCCTACCTGCCTATCTATCATATTCAAGATTAAATGCAGAGTGTAATAGCCACTAACCTAGTTAGTGCTCGCAGATTTGTCTTGCTTTGGGAATAGCTATTAGCTTGGCTTCATTTGAAAGATTATAACTTGGTGTCTCAGCAGGCAGAATCCTTCCTAGGATCTTCTCGTTAAAGCCCAAGTAATAATAGCCAGTATAAAAAATGACTCTGTACTATTTAGCGACATTGCTGCCCAGGCTTAGACAGAAACTACAACTAATGACTGATTATTTCTTACCATTAGAAAGGAAATCCTTTATTTTTAGGACCTCCAGTAAATTAGACTAGAGTGACTTTTGCTATAAGAAGTCTGAGGATGAAGTATGCTGTGCCTATTTCAGTAATTTTTAAAGTCTTTAAAGTTTTTCTTCCAATTTCGACACATAAATCAAAGAAAACAAATCACAAAAAGCTTCTTCTTGCTTTAACGAAAAAGAAAAACTCAAAGCACAAATCAGTTTTCTATGAAGAATGAGGAGTTATTTTGAAACATTTATTGTTGATCAGCAAATATATGTACATTTATAAAAAAATCCCTGGGCACTTGCTTGGATAGATATATTAGTAATACGTGAAACTCAAATGCTTATGAAGTATAGATAAGCACTAAAGTTTGGAAACTAACAGAATAACTCTAACCTTTGACCAGTTATAGTGTCTCTACTTCAAAAAGTATTTAAATGACTGATGAAAGACTCAGAAAAAGTAGCTGAAATTATCCAGGATGAGAGATGAAGAAAACTTTGTCTGCTTGCTTTATAGGAAAGAAGGGTAAATGGTGATGAAACTACGGTCTGTAAGTCCATGGAGGAGAGTGTCTCATTGGGATAAAATAGACCAATAAAATAAAACCAAAACAAAGTAGAACTGGAAGTTGAAGTTATACTAAATTACATTAGGGACATTTTTAAGAGTGATGGTAATTAAACACTGGAACAACTTACATTGGACTGCAGTGAATCCTTCATCATTGGAAGTCTTTAAATCAAGACAGACATCTTTAGAAAGATATACTATCTTCTCACTTCAGTTAAAGTGCTGGCACAACCAGTACTGAGCGTTCTGTGGCCAGAATTATGCAGAAAGGCAAACCAGAGCCTGTAATGGTTTCTTCTGCCTTTAAGTGCTATCTCTGTGAGATATACTTCCCCTATTTTTAACATTTATTTAGCAAGTATCATTACAGTTACATGGCATATCAAGGCAAAGCTCAGATTGAGGTTTTAAAGCAGAAAGGTGGGGAGATTGTGATTAATTGTGTAACTCTGGGTGTGCATTCATATCACATAAATAACATCCCTGGTTGCTTAAACTAAGAGGCTGGGCTTCTTCAGGGTTGGAGAGAAACCCCTTCAAAGGGCAGTTGATGATAGTCATCACTATCTCCATCACCTGCACAGGTGGCTCTGGGGACATGCCACCAAAGATTGGCTGTAGTTTCATGACAAAGTCCCTGCCAAAAAAGGAAGTCCCACACTTTTACCTGTCCCAGATACTATATTTTTGAACTGGAAATTAATAAAGGAGGTAAGGAAGGTAGTTTTCTACTGGATCATCTCCCTTTTATGGCTTACAGTAGTTTCCTGAATTTTGGCAGAGCACGAGCAAAGGGATATGGATGTGTGGCCAGGAGGAGACAGCATGGCAGGTCTGGCCTTCAGGCATCAGCACAGACTTTGACGATTGCATGTAGGTCCAGAAACTTCAGTCTTAGGAGCTCACATCTGGAGGTGTGAACATCATTTCTCTTTACATCTGAGGGGTATAGAGCCATGCTCTTCCCTCTAATCTTACTTTTTTTTATCAGACTACAAAAGAGCATAACTTGTCAGCTTCATTTTCCAGTGGTCACCGGAGAATATCTTGGTTTACTTTTTAAGTTTCCTAAGCACCCCATGATCTGGGAACTTCTTACAGTTTGAAAGGGCTGGATGGGTGTAAAGGAGACGAGAGACAAATGCAGGCTCTATTGTTATCATATCTTTTCCTGTGCTTAAGATGTACCTTCATCAGGACTTAAAATAAAATTCCTGCTGCTCTGAAAAAGCTGATAGCAATATTGGTCTGGGAGTTTTAGAAGAGATAAGATTCTTGAGGTTTCTGTGTCTTCTCTGTGCATAAAGGGATGTAAGTGCCATCTCTCAATCGAAATCAATGAGAATTAGGCACCCAAATATCTTTGTGGATTTGAGCCTTCATGTTCTAATTACTGTGGCAATTAAATATGCTGAAAAACAGGTTCAGCTGCAGGAACCTTGTCTACACTTAGGCCTGGTGAAATATTTATGCAAATTTTCTTTCTAGACATGGCTTGAGTTTGCACTGATGACTGTGCAAAACCTCTGTGATTGTAGAGGACATGTACAATATGGAAGGCCTGAAACTATACCTGTGCACTTGGCTTAGAAAAGGTTATATGTTACATATTCATGAACTGTGTGTCTTGCTGAGTGAGACAAGATAGTTACAAACAAAATAATAAAGGATAAAAATAGCTAACTCATACATAATACAAACAGCAGAATATAAAAGCAGCTGATTTTCGTCCTAAACCACTTCTGTAGTAGATCTTGACAAATCAGCTGATTGGCTCACTGTACTGATTTCTGAAGGCCACGGGCCTATATATCCAGCATTTCATGTAATAGCATATACATCTAAATTCTTCTTTTTATTTCTTTCATAGAGAAAAAAATAAACTAAAATGACTGCCTGTTTAATTTGCAGACTCTTAACTGTTTGGGTCCAATATAATTACCAATATTATTCTTATGCATATACACACTACAGAAGCCCTAATGTTAAAAGAGACACCTTCATTCTGAATTTTCTAACTTCAAAGTAATGAAATCCTTAACTTGAATACCACAATAATGTACTTCTCAATGTTAAGTACCTAGTCCTAGTGTCAGTGTATAGAACAACCTTGGCCAAAAAAAAGCCCAATTAGGCCATGTAAATGAAGTGCATTTTCATCCAGTCCTACTGGGAAAACCAGCTTTGTCTGAATGGTTGTAATTATAGTTGATGGGGATGGGGGAAAACAAATTTGCTATGCATGAGCCCTTCCCAAGTAGCCTTTTTTCTCCTAAGGCTTGCATACCTCCAACAATGGCATTAGGAAGGAAGGGAAAAAGAGGACTTTCTCCTTACACAGATTGTGCTAAAATGCATCTCTTCAAGAGCCTGAATGATACTTAAGTTTGCTGTAGGAGAGGTGCTACTTTCTCTGATGCATCCTTTTGTTTATTTCTCTCTGCCTGACAGCCTCATTGGGCTGCTTGTCATAATTAGCAGCCTAAGTGTACACGTCTCCCTAAAAGCTACCCTTCATAGCTTATTTCAGACAGGCACTTCCATTTTCATACTTGGGTCCCTTCTTTTGATTCACACCCTCAGCTAGGTCTGTGAGAGTCAAATCAAAAAGTGTTGTGCAGAATTCAAAAAAGTGTGGTTTTTTCTAGACTTTCCAAGGTGTTACTCTTCTTTGTGCCTGCTCTTGAGAACACACACCCCATTGCTGGTCTGGATTTACTCTGTGTGTTGCATCACCTGCATTCATCTGAAAATAGGAGTTCATTTTTCAGTGCACTGAATTTACTCATCTGAATTTGCATCACAGTGCGTGGCTTGCTTGCTGCATCTCTGGATTGCAAGTTGGGCTGTCTCTAGCTCCTGTCAAGGAGAAATAGGGCACCAGTACAATTACCTTCTGGGATGCTTCCTATGTGCAAGCCATTCTGGCTTCTGTGGCTAAGGGCTCATCAAGGTCACATAGCCCTTTCTTAGATATATCTTTCAAGTTCTCTATATTTGTTTTTGCTGCTTTGATTCCTAAATAGTCCACATTATTTTCTGCCCATATCCCAAACACTAGTCATTCAAAAAGATGCCTCTTTCCACAAATATAAAGCTATTAATCACAAATTCTCTATTTACAAGTCATTATATGAATGACTTTTT
The DNA here is from genome assembly GCA_013400335.1 of Eurystomus gularis. Classification (NCBI taxonomy): domain Eukaryota; kingdom Metazoa; phylum Chordata; class Aves; order Coraciiformes; family Coraciidae; genus Eurystomus; species Eurystomus gularis. The sequence goes on from VZZY01020651.1 coordinate 86,488, forward strand.
CATATATTAGTCACAATGTAGTACATAGCTTTGTTTCCTTTATTTAAAAATAGCTAATGATCCTTAGTGCAATGTGTATGTTAATGTCAATAATATCAGTGTATTTTGCAACACTAAAGAACTAAGGGTCAGGGATGAGTTACTTGGTTTGAGTTGTTTTTTTGTTTCAGTTTAGGTTTTTTTGTTCTATTGATGCATACACCAAGTGGAAAAAAAAAATGACATATACAGCAAAACTACCACAATGATCCAGGTTTTTCACCAACCTGTTAAGGGTATTTCTGGCCATTGCTAAATAAGAAGTCTAACACGGAAATATTTCAGTATGTCATAATGTAACTGTCTGTTTTGTGTGAGCAATGAAAGGAGCTAAACTAAAAGCAGTGGAGTCAGGAAAGAGGAAAAAAACCCCTTGAAGTAGCTAAGACTATTTTTTTTCTCTCTATGGGATCAGCTTCTCCAGGCATCGAAGCAGACAAGGACACACATCTTTTCTGGGTCATAATCTTCACTTTTCTACGTTAAGGTCCCAAGTGTAAATTAAATGAAAGCTCCTTCAAGTTGTCTCAGTTCAGGAACAAGTTAGAGCAGTTGTGTAGACTACAGGAGAACTATGAAGTCTCCAAATGGAGGAACTGGGTTCTGGGCAACTGGCTATAGTTGGGCCTGCTTGAGCAGGGGGATTAGACAAGATGACTTCCAGAGGTCTCTTCCAGCCTCAGCCATTCTGTGATACTCTTATTCTGTGAACAAGCTGACCTTTTTTCTTTTGCTCTAAAAATCCCCCAGTTCAAGTTCAGGAGCTGATGCAAGGCAAGATTCTGTCTATATAAGTAATCACTCCTGGGATGATCATCAGATCATGTTTTTGCGAGATGGACTGGTTCATCACAAACAGAGTAAACCCAGATTAAGGTCAAGCCCTTCCTCATACAAAGCATTGCATGCTTGAAAGCAGGATTTATTGGAATGGTTGAATGTAGTTATTTGTGTGTTCTTGTGTGTGTGCTTGAAAGAGCTTCATAGGAGACTGGTACAGATCACTAAAGACCATGTGCTGTTACCATGTTTACCTTCATTGTGTGACTTCCCCTCCACTTTTACTTGGAAATAGTGACAGCATCTTGGTAATTTTACCAACGCATTGTGTGTCTGAGGTTCCCAATAGCTATTACTGCAACTCCTAGGCCATATATTGTGGGTATGCATTTGACATTTGTATTGGAATGGAAAGGGCACTTTTCTTAAACTTAATCTGAGACTGCGCATCAGTAACTATGTAAATAAATCTTCTCTGCAATAAAAACATGTTGCTTGTAGTCTGTCACATTAAAAGAAAGATCTGAACACAGTGAGAAGTCATAAATGGAAAAGAAAAAACTACTTACAAGGAAGCACATGAAAGAAAACCCCTTTTGAGCCAAACACCTCAATTGCACAGAATTGTTGCTTTGTATTAGAAGATACTGTAGTGAGTTTTAATACTGTTATGTCCCGAACACCACAATTTCACAGCAACAAACTTCAGGAATAAGACTGTAAAATACTTGCGTATAAGGACCTAATGTACATCAGAATACTGAACTCATGTCTAGCTTTTTTTCCATTGACTTCAATGCACTTTGAACCAATCCAGATTAACTTTACCAGAAATGCTGGAAATGCTGGAGGGAAGATGAATATGGAACTGAGGCAACAAGAGGTAGTGGCTTTGCCTGGCAGGGGGAGATGACAGGATAGGGGGCTCAGGTTGTTTTGATTTGCTCCCCCATTGAAATATGGGGAGAAATGCTGCCACCACTTCTATTGATACTTGTTGGGAGATACTCATTATATATTACTCCATATGTATGTGTATGTGCATGAGAGGTTTTTCAGAGCTTTGGATGGATGCCTTTTACATAGCATTTTAAAGATCAAAATCTATACAATTATGTGGATTCCTGCATGTAAATGATTTCAGGGAGTCTGGTGTTTTAGCATTTTTAATTTTCAAGTAGATTTTATGATAGTGTAAAGTGATAAATTATCTTTTGTGGCTGGCAGAGTTATTTAACTATCTGCAGACGCCATTAGTATGAGCAGTCTATGCCTAGTCAGTGTTCCTCATCCCTCCCTGGAAGACTGCTCACAGGGAAAAGGCATTTCCATGCGAGGCCCTTTGCTGTCAGTGTCATTGGGGTGCTGGGGAGTCCTGGCCAGCCGTGGTGCGCTATGGTCAGGAGGACATATTTCTACCACGCAGTGGAGAAAAATACCAAACAATCACTGGATATCGTTGACTTTCTGTCACTACTGGCCTGTATTAAAACCAGTGACATAGAAGAGAAAGGTTCCATTTCCCATTACCAGATATCCAATCCCCCTAGAAAACATCTGTTGAATCTGGGATGATGCCATGGTATTAGCTCTTCTGTTGCATGCTGTTTCATTGGCTGTTCTCAGTGCTGCCCTGTCTATCACAATGCATAATCTCTTTTCAGAGAAGTTTCAACCGCATCGTTAGGGTCCTCAGTCCCATTTCTCTGAAAATCAGTGATAGCTTTTTGCCTTCAGTGCACAACTTGAAATTTAGAAACTTGACTCTGTGCAGGCTGTAAGAAAGGGAACAGAAGTTTCCTGATGATTTGATGTGACAAAAGTTGTGCAAGGAAAAGAAGAAGTGGGACTGCAGAAATTCTGCAAGTTGCCGTGTTTATATTCCCAAGAAACTCACGCTGGAGTGCCTCAGACACATAACTAAATGCTCCTCAAAATGCTCATTACTGGAGACAGTATAAGAAAATGGTCTTTAGAATTCATGTGATATACTACCAACTGGAGGGAGAATAATACAGAAATACTTTCTTGATGATGTGTTCTAAAGCAGCAGGCATTTAAGAGCAATGGATGTCAATCTCTGAGGTTTTTGTAAAGAATTGCAATTTATGACGTGTTAGGGTAAACAGTCGGATTATATTTCTGAAATGCATGTTCCATCAGGTAAAATCATTGTGATTATAGGCTCTAGGACTTTAAGTAAGTTATGCACTAAAAGGCTGAAATTGTAAAACAAGTATGCTTACGCTTAACTGTTAATCCTTCTTTGTATCTATGCTGAGTAAACTGCAAGAAAAGAGAAACTGCATTAAACAATAAAGGCATAAATGGAATGTTATGTCATCTTGATAAACAATGACTGTTACACTGTTTTCCTTCAAGAAGCAACTGAGAGTGGCCTCTGTATTCTCCCTCAATGGAGAATGTGCCTGAGTGTAAAAAAAAAAAAAAAAGAGTATTTAGAAGTTACTTTGTTGTGCCTCTCAGTGAAAGCAATACTTTCTCTGCATCTTCTTGGTTTTTTGCCTTTTCTTTATTTCCTCAGTTCTTATCTATTACAGAAAGCGGGTCTCGTTATTTCAACAACCACCTAGTATCATGCAGCATATGAGTTTCGAATAAAATAAAATAAAACTTGCTTTAAGTGGTTTTGCAAATGTTTGACAGCAAAAGAAAATAAATGAAAATAAATCTCCAATATTTCTGCTAATGCAATTTGTGGCATGTCAACGTCAAAGGATTCTAACAACAAATCAACAAATATTTGAATGAAAACAATATACATAACTTATTTTTCTATATTAGAAACAACTGTCAAACAATTACTGTATGACTTCATGAATTAGTTGGTTGTTTTGAAATATTCCTGCTAGGATTAAAAAAAAAAAAAAAAGGAAGAAAAAAAAGGCTATACGGGCCTTTGAGCCTGAACATATTGTGTCAATCATAAGCATATGCAATGTATCTAAGCCATGAGGTAAAAATTTTCTTTGTAAATTATTTCATAAATAAATAATTTGCCTGAAAAAAGTTTATGAAAATATTTTTGCTTTTATTAAGTTCTCTACAGTTCTTTTGTGGTGAATATAAACAGATTGATATTGACGTCTTCTTGATCTGCTTTATTTTAACTTGTAATGCAGAAAGTATCATGCAAGCATTTTTTGTAAAGATATGGTAAACTTTTTCTGAGAGATACAGCATTTCATTAGAGTTGTCTACTTGAAACTATGAAGACATATTTTGTACTTCTCATCTTTGTTTATGAATGGCTTTTGCGGTTTCATTTTAAAAGCACATACACAGTGAGGCTTATGCCTTTTAAAAATACTTCTCTAATATTGTTTTACAGGTGAAAAAAGGTGTGTTTGTTATCAAGGTTTACACGAGTCGAAACCTGCGCTTTCATTGTTATCGATCTTCTTCACGGTTTGTCTGTCATAATGTGAAGAAAGTCTGGGAAAGCTTGCAGTCACACATACGAACTGGCCGGGATTTAAGGTGTGGGGGGCATCATTTCCTGGTTTAAAATAAGACATTAGTAAGTCTCACTAGAGCAGAGAAGCAAAGGGGAATAACCTTTGTTTAAATATTTTCCACTCAAACCCTGCTTGTAAGATGCTTAGCCAAGTCATCAGACAAAATACCTGCTGCTTTTAACCCTTCATATGCAAGACATCTGCCAAGTGAACAGTCACTTGGGGCTGACATACTCAGTAAAACTAGCAAAATCTAAATGGCAGAGAAGAATGCATTTGAATTAATGAAAATGGGACAAAAATACTTGCTTTTCAGAATTCTGCATTAACCAACATTTGTGAAAGTGGTTTGTCTCTTTGACTGTGCTTTGGCCATGGCATTTGCAGCTTGAGAAAAAGTAAAGGTTTACAATGTCAAGAACGGTTTTCTGCGTGCGTATTAGTGAAGTGCTACCGATCATGGCCCTGGTACTAAAGTATCAAGGCAGACTTTGTAACAAACTTTAAATTCTGATATTACTTTCCTTCGCATTCCATATATAAACATCTCTGCTGCTCCGAACTCATTTTCTGCTGATGGGTACAGAGGGAGTCCCACACATAATCTGTCAGTTCTCCTCTCCCTGTCTCGGAGATCTTACTGTGTGCTTCTTCGTGCAACTATATTTTACCTTCCATTTCCAACGTGACATCTTCACCTCTTGTATGTGAATTATTGCTTTCCTATTCATAAAGTGCTTTATCAGACAATCCTACAGAAGAACTTAAGGGGGGAATGTGTTAGTGGGTGATTTACATGAGCAATTACTTTACAAATCTGCCAGTGGATTATACTAAACATGTACGAAGAATGTTTAAGTTTGGAGAGAGGGCTGCAAACGCTGTATGTTTCACAATAGGGTTTCATTTGCTTCAGTGTGTATCTCTGAAGATACTAGGCTTTACATTTCACCATGCATTTGAGAATAAAATTGTAATGAAAAAGTTAGGTAATTTCAAACATTTGAGGGGAAGCAGCTTCACCTCTTGCATGAATGATTTAACTCTTTTTCAGCTTCTCCCTTGAATAATGCGTAGTAGTTGCAAGCAACCAGAACGCATCTATTTTAATGTGAAAGCAGTTAAAAATGACTTGCATGGGAGGAAAACCACGCCATATAAAGTCACCTAACTGCGGAAAAATTGTGTCCAAATGCCCAACAAATGTTTACATAGTTTTTAACGCCTACTATATTTAGGATTTTAAAACCCTTTCATAGGAACCTTTTATATACTGCTTCTCCTTAGAGAGTGTTTCTACATTAACGTACAGACTTCTGGCAATTTGTAGCACGGGAGAAATCGGGAGTATTTTGAATTGAAAAGGTTCTGCACAAGCAGGAAAAGTTGTGAGGGTTTTCTCGGAGGAGCTGGGACTGACGTGCGCCTGGCATCACGGACCGGGCAGTAACGGGGCACACTGGTCCCCAAGCCTGGG
>VZZY01020653.1:0-39876 GCA_013400335.1 Eurystomus gularis
AAAAAAAAACCCACAAAAACCTGGGGGGGTGGGGGGGAACAAACACCCCTCACTGTTCTGCAGTGTAATGGCAACAATCCACATAAGCTCCCATTAAATTTTGACAGCGAATGCAGGTTGTGTCTAAAATTGATTACTAGTTAAGCTTCAATGACTCCTGATGTGGTATGAAGTGTCTGCTCTAAGGCAACAAGGTGAAAGGCAGCGATGGTGTAATACATTGGTACTAAGTAACATGGAAATAACTCTCTTGCAGATTGCTCCAGTACACTTTTGCTGGTGACATATTTATGGTTCCTGATGATCCTTTGGGAAGAAATGGACCTAGATTAGATGAATTCCTTCGAAGTGAAGGCTCTTCTAGGTATAAGCACTATTTTCACTTTTGAGATAGTTATGATTTCACATTTGAATTAAATAGTTTACCTGGTTCACTTGAACACCTCTTTAGATCTCTATAGTAAAGGTACACTAAAATTAAGCAAAACCACTGTAGAATGTAATAAAAACATGTTTTTGCTGATACTTCAGTCCATTCAGAAAATGCTGGTGACATTTGCAAGATCTCTGTCAGAACTAATAAGAAAAACAATAATTTCCTCAGACTTTATGGTGGCTTTCATANTTTATGGTGGCTTTCATATGAAGGTAGTCCAGACTGTGTTAACATCACACAAAGCTGCCAGTGGTTTGGGTAGGTGGGAGCCTGGTATCCTGTTAGAGTGATGTTATTTAAATAACACTTTGGTTGATCACTTATGCTACAAAAGAAACACTCTACACTCTGTCCACGGGAGAGGCATTTCACTTCACACTTGAGGGTACTGTACTGTTAATAAAATAATTTGAGAGGCATTGCTATTTAAATGCATTTATATTCGGTTCATAATTTTAAATATTAAGAAACATATACTGTTCCTTTAAGATCATTCCAATTTTGAAATGTGCATATATTCAAAGTATGAGTATGCTTTGCATTAGCTGTCAAGACTTAAAAATGGGTTTGTTCTTTTGCACAAGAAAATAAGCTGCTCTTTGCTCTTGCTTCACCAGCTTAGGAACTATAAATGCTAAGGATAGTGAGGAGTACTGAGACAGCTTTTAGAAACAAGTGAGGTTATTTAAAAATCAGCAATACAAAAGGCAGAGTATGTTGTGAGAGATGACTGTGATAATTGTAGAAATAGACTCTTGAGAAGAATCTGGAAGAGCTTGTTTTCCTATCTGTAAACTTGGAACTTGAACTAGGCTTTGGTTTTGGGGGCTGTGTGGTACGGTTTAAGACAGAGAAAAGGTGCCAGTGTAAAGAGTTCGTTTTGTTCCTTCCTTGAGATTTTTCCACCTGAGTTAATCATGCAGAAAGCGGTAATGGCAAAAAAAAGATCAGAAACTAGAAGGATCTCGAGCAATTAGACAGCTTTTCCATGTTGAGTAATGGGAGGTGTTGCAACCTAAATGCTTTTAAAATAGAACTCTGTAATTTAGATACTGTTTCCCTGAGTGGCAGGAAACAAAAGACTGTAACATGAGTTCCAGCTCACATTTCTATGTTATCTGGTAGCATCTGAAGTAAACTTGGCCCTACATTTTGTAGTGCTAGCAGTTTAGAGTAGTAGCAACTTTTCAAAGTCTGAAATGAAATCTCACTAATAAAGGAAAACTATTCAAATCTTGAAATTGCTGAAAAAATTCATTGCCCATTAAGGATATCATAAAAAGGAAACAAGGCCTTGAACTAAATGTGAGTACAGCTTAGTCATGAGCAATATGAGGAATAGCCTTGTGGAGTATCTGGAAGCCCCTTTGGTCTGTCAGTACTTTCACATGTTCTGAGTCAGTCAGTGTACATGTGTTCAATTTTTCTTTTTTATCCATTTAGCTCAATAATACTGATGTTGGTACTTCCATGAAATAAGCTTTAACTGTTGCTGTAATCTGTCAGGTAAAGTACTCACAGCATATTGGAACTGGTCCTAGATAAATTGTGCCAGGTTCAGATTAAAAGCTGTTAGACCTACTGTTTTGTCTTTGGAAAAAACGCTTATCCTTTGATTCTAATCAGTAACTAGCTGAGCAGCAGTAAAGTATAGGAGTTACATGCATTTTTCTTTTCTGTGTTTGTACAGAGACAGCTAGCATCTCCTTTCCCTTGATTTAATCACAATTTTTATTTCATTCCATAGAGATTTTCAGTCAGCACAAAAGGCTTTAGAGAGCAGTGGACAATATTCTTCTGAGACACCTTTCTTCGCACCAGCCAGTAGCAGTCGACAGCCTAAAAACAGAGTACATGGTGATCATGCATCAACGTGGCTTCCACTGGAAACAAACATACAGGCTTGTCTACCAATTCCACCACAGAGATCTGCCTCAGAAACAGTACAGCTAAGAGCAGCCCTGATAAAAATTTTTCCTGATTATGAGCAAAGACAGAAGATTGATCAAATACTAGCTGATCATCCATTCATGCGAGACCTTAATGCACTGTCTGCCATGGTGCTTGACTGAATATTAGATGAGGTTTTTATATCACAACTGATCTGACTAACTTTGAATATCAATGTGAGGAAAAATGTTGCTCTGTTGTTACTTTGTGAATATTCAGTACCTAATTTTATTTGTATAAACAAAGATATTTTTTGTGTATGCTCTGTTGTTAATAGATGCCAGTTTTTGGTAAATTAAAAACTGCTGCTACTACAGATTCATAGTAATATTTTTCTATGAAAAAAAATCTGCTTCACTTGAATTGTTTATTAAAGCAGCAGCAGTTCTAAGGAACTGTTGTCTCTTTAAATAGTGTTAGCACTTTTAAAAAAACCCTTTTCTCAAAAGGGAAAAATGTCAAAGGCTTAAAAGTGACTCTCACAGCTTCAGATATATTTTCCAGATGCCCACATTACATACTATAATATAAGCCATGAACCTGTCAGGTTGTCACTGTTGGTGTTTGTATCTAGAGTATAGATATTCTTAGAAAAATCTATGCTCTACTAGTACCTCCTTCACTTTAGAACTTTGAAATATTTCTCTATGGAAATAAAACAGACTCTTTTAATGTTTTCAGATACAAAGGCTTCTACGTAGTGTATATGTGAACCTGCGTTCCTTAAGCCTGGATTGTGGATTCGGGAAATAGGCTGTACTCCTAAGGGTCTTACGGACAGCAGTTTGAAGATCACTGTATGGGAGCAGTGACAGTTTGGTGTATTATTGAAGTACTGCCACGAGGTGGCGACATGCATCTCCTGGTTCCTAACCAGCAGGAAGGCTTGTGACATTCAGAAGTGTTCATTCTTATATAAAGAAAGATTAAATGCTAGATAGATAACAGAAGCGGTAAGAGTGTTATGGATACAATTGTATATTATATGAATAACTTATGGATACTAAGCAGGCTTCTGATATTCTGGGCAGCTAAAGAACTTTGTATATATGAGTAAAATCTTGGTGTCCATGGAATGAAGACCAAGAAAATCCATTTGCCTGTTCATCCCGGTTGAGAGATGCCATGCTAGAGTAGTTAGGAGTGGGAAGGTTTCCACTGGAAACTGTAAATTCACAGCTTTCCTCAATAGAAGATATTTGTAATTCTTGAAAAGATGTGTGATACCTACATTGTTTAAGTTGGAAATAATTCCAAGAATAATTTTAGTATCTTTAACAATCTGCACTGTTACCTGTTTGTTTATGCCCTGCCTGTTCGAAACCTGAATGCTGTGGTAGGCTATTAACAATGTGATACTGTTTGTATAGAAAGGGCTGGTTCCTGGTGCTAAGTGTTAACGTTATTAAAATCAAATTAGACTATAAAGAACATTTTCTTTCAGAGCCAAAACACATCAGTGTTTGGCAGAGTAGTAGCTGATGATTTTTGCATGACACAAGAAGCCTAGCTGGGAATAGTGGCTATCTAAAATCTGTAATGTTACTTTTTCCCAGATAGAGGACAGACTGGACAAATCAATTGATTTTGACGGCAGAAGCTTATTGCTGGACATTAAAGCAAACTGTCACAGCTGAAGTTTGTGTAAAATGATACCAAGTGAGGCCAAATATTTTCTTTTTTTTTTTTGGTTCTATTATCCCTTCAGCTTTGAGTTTTAAACACTGCATTTCTGTTAACAGAGAAGATGACAAACATACCCAGTATGGTCTGAATTTTCCTTGAGTGACACAGGTGGAGCTGCTGCAATGCTATGCCATAGGGCAGAGGGACACCCAAGGTGGCATCTCAGCTGCACTTAGAACAAAATTATAAGTGTCTTTTAGTTTTATTTTCACTTTTGCTTAGTTCCTTATTAGCCTACTTGCTCTAAGTGTGGCTTTTCATTAAATCCATAAACAGCCTCTTTCAGTGCACAATAGAATGAGCACCGTGTAAAGCACAGCAATGAAGAAACTTTCTTGCACCCAACAGAACAAATTTTCTGTTTGGATTTTTTTTTCATGGTGAAGAAAATAGGCTTTATTTATGCAAGAAAGTTGGTCTGTGATACTCCTTTATCTAAACTGTACAAAGTGCTCAGAGTGGAATGAGCAGAGGAAAAGTTCCAAGTCTAGGTCTGAATATTGCTAGAATGCTCCTAATATCTAGAATAAAATTTTCTGAGATATTATATATCAGTAATGCAGCTTTCAATTTCTTGGTGTTTCCCACTGAAATGGGAGGATAAAAGTTATTTCATTGCCTTGCTCAGAACTTCCCTGTTGTCTAGGATAATATATTCCTAATTCCAGGTAGATACAACTACTTCTACCTCAACAGAACAGTCCTGAGTGTTACCCATGATAGTAAAAATGTGCCAAGATCCAGCCATAAGCACCAAAACCCCCAAATCCGTGATGTATGTGTCATTTCCTAGCTCCATACTAAAACAATAAAATACCATAATCACCTGAGTGCACTTGCATAGTTGTGTGATTGCTAATGTGCAACTGTGGTTTACTTCTGCTGTGATCCTTGTGTAGCAAGCAATTCAGTTCAGATAGTTATGACACTCTGGATGTGCTTAGAGCAGAATCCAGCTCTAAGCAACGATCTTAAAGCCCTCTACTCTGCTTCCTGCATTGCTCCCAATCCCAGACAGCTCACGTTTAGGACATGTTTTGTGCTGGTAAAAGACACAGTGAGTGACATGGTTTTGCAAGCAAGTCCTGTACTGATGAGGAGCTGGAACTTGTCATTCCTGCTAGACCTGAGCTAATGCCATCAAGTGCCTTCATACTGTGTTTCCCAGCATGTCCCATAATGTGGTATTTGGGCTTTCTTTTCCTACCAGCATCAATGCCTTGTATGTTCCAGGGACTTTTTTCCATCATCTTGGAAGAGAGCGTTGACTGAACCTAAGAGAAAAAGCACATCAGTTTAAAAATAGAGAATATACTGTTGTATTTATTGCAAAATGCTATTTCCTAATGCTAACTTGTAGGAAGAAAGAAAAATATGAAAAAATGTCAAAATACTGTGATATGTGGGAAAGCTGTTCTTCAGTGAAAAAAGATGAAAACCCCGATATTAGTAAGTAAAAATCTCTAGGAAGAGACTATTACAGAACTGAACAAGTTTTTACCACACAGTCACGTGGGAGTATTACACATATCCACTCACAAGTTTGCTAGGGACAAGAGAGTGCCTGTTGGCAGCAGGTAACCCAGAGTACAGGGTGAGTACCCAAGTGTTCGCTTTGCCTATTGAAAAAATACTGATTAATGATGAGCTAACAACATGATTGTAAATCACCTTTTTAACACAGAGAATGAGCATGTGGAGGGTCAACTTGTAGCACAAATATTACTACATAATTCCCATACTTTTCTACAGATAGATCTGAGAAAATGCTTAGATTTCAATGTGTGGGAAATACGGAAGAAAAGGGCGTTGACCTGAACTACAGAACTGCCAAGGAGGGTATCTGATGAGCATCTTTTTTCTTACCAACCAAAACATTCCACACAGATGGCCAGCATAATCATTCCTTTTTTTCAAACAGAGACGCTGAGGCACAAGAAAGAAAGAATTCACCTAAAACTGCTCTGTATGGCAGATGGAAGCGGTGACCAAGCTCCTAAACCTCACTGCAGTGACAAGCTCCTTGGTAAATCCCTCCTCAGCCCACCACAACACGTAACCTGCCTAGATGCAGATGTCCAGGGCTGATGTGAAGATTCTTCTCAGCTAATTCCAGCATCATTCTCCCAGCACCACAACAGCCCTGCTGCTGCTGTGGAAAACGAGGCCTCTGAGAGCGGCCATCTTGCCGCAGCTCCGCGGGGCGGGAGGAAGGGGCGGGCAGAAGGGAAAAAGGCGGCAGGAAGCGGGGCGGGGCTGTGCCTGCCCCGGCGCCGAGGGAGGGCTCTGGCAGCGTGTGCGGCAGCCCGGGCAGCGGCCCTGCCGGCTTTCTGCGCCTTGGCCCGGTTTTGCAGCAGAAGCAGGCAGGTTGAGGGCGGATGAATGCGACACCCTGAGGGGAGAGAGGCTGGCGGGAAAGCGACAGGGGATGGGAGACCGCAGGCCCAGCCCTGGCTCAGTGGCACACCGTGTGGTAACAGCAAAGTCCTCAGCTGGGCGCAGGGCAGCTCTGCAGAACGTGAGTGTTTCAGGAAAGCTTAAATCTCGCTGCTGCACCCGCATTGCTAGGCCCGACAAAGTACAGTAATGTCAGTGTTAAACTGAGATGGCAAGCTGCAGGTAGCCCCCTGTGCCAAACAGCCTCCATACGGAGTGAGGGCTGTGAGAGAGGTCAAAACTACTTCTGTGTTTAAATAATTGCTAAAAGATACAATCAAATGTATTTCCTGTTAGGGCTATAATTTAATTGTGCAAATGCTGTGTAAACACTGAGGCAAAGGAGACGGGATTCATTTTTTTTACCTCAGTCTGTAGTAAGTTCATGTGAATTGGTTGGCTACAGCTGATGGCAGAGATTTTTGGGGTTTGTTTTTCTTGTCCTGAATGATTGAGCTACGCCTGAAAAATGTGAAGTATTATGTTGTTATGCCAAAATAAATATTCATGCTTGGGCTTAATCAGGAATAGACGAATCATTTCAAATCACACAATTACTTAATCGAGTGAAGACAGAACGCCAGTGTGTTTTTTGGGCTTTGTCTGTTTGTTCTCAGGGAAATGGCCTTTTCTCTTTGCACTATGTCTGATATTAGCTATAGGCTCCCTTAAGCTCCCTGGAGCCTGCATGCGTGTCAGAACACGCTCCTTGAACAACTTGTCTTCTTTCACTTACGTGTATCCTGGTTGCATACATGCTCATTTTTTCAGGTGCTGGTGTGAGAATATACATCTGCTGTAATCTTTATTTCTTTCTCTAAAGGCTGTTCCTAAAGTATGCTTCATGCTGTTCAACCTTAGTTGCTGAAACAGCACAACTAGAAGCAGTGTTTTGAGTGGAAAGTAACAGGGACCCTAATGAGTGATGTGGCATTCCTCTCTCCTTCCCTTTAACTTTGTAGAATGCCTGTCTTCAGGATAAAGTCCTGAGACTTTGATTCCTAGTGTGAGGACATATACAAGATTTTTGTGATAAACTCAATGGTTTACTGTTGAAAGGAGTTTTTACTCTAATTTTTAAGATAAGCATTATGTAAATAATTTTATTCTGGCTGTAAACAAGCAAAGATACAAATGAGTTCTAGTATTCAGTGCTAGTGCTGCTGTTCCTTGTTTCTCTTTCAGGGCCATGTTAGGGTAGTTTGTGTTTTGAAGAGTGTTTTCTGAACTGCGTTTTGCAACAGCAGAGGAAGTGCCTGAGAAAGTTCCATGAAAAACAGTGAATCATACAGTGTCTTTCTAATACTGACAGTGTTTCCTTCTGTTTTGCAAGCTTGCAGGCCATGTTTGATATGAATGCCTTTCTCGCTGGAATCTTTTGTAGCTGTGTCCAATGCTACTTTTAGATCTGGGCCTCATTTATGTTCTGGCTGGTTCTGTTTTATTGGGAAGCTTGTAGCTCTGCTATAATTCTTGTATAGGTCCTGTTATTTTCACAAACATAGTTTAAAATAATAATTACTTTCCAGATTCAAAGCCTACCTAATCTGGTGTGTGAACTGGTATGAACTATGGTAGGGGTATGCTAATATTTGGAGGAGTATGGTTACAAAGCTAGGTGTACCTCTGCCATGGTCCATTTCTCTCTTTTATCACAGAACATAAACCCAAGGCCTTACAACAGTGCAATTAATCATGTTCATAGTATTTTGCCCCTGACTGCTACTGTGTGTTTGTACGCATATTTTGGTGTGTGATTCTGTGCATACAGTAGAAATACTGCAATGCCCAGGTAAAAGAGACAGACAGTTGATGAATTTTAAAAAACAGATGGATTTTTAAATATGTCCTTTTTTCACTTGCGTGTATGCATTACGTTTAGAATGTGGTTCCATTGTACTGTTGAAACTCTGCAGCTGTGTATGACAAACCATGTTTGCTGTCTGCCTTACGGCTAGCTAAATTCTGTAAGATTGTATTATATCATTTTAACTGGCTAATTCAAAGGAAGCATTTTTTAAGATTAAACTGGTTTTGAATACATTGGTTCCCCTTCTCAGTCTCCACTTGAGTACATTTTTAACTGTTTCAGAAATGATACTTTCAGTGTACATAAAGGAACTAAAATGTTACTTATTTTTAATAAAAAAATAGAAACTATGGTCCAAAGACAGTTCTGCTGAAATATACCAATTAAGTTGTATTTTCTTATCAGCTGACACTAAGTTTCGGAATCATTGTGATTCAAATGCAAAGTAATGTATAATTTTTCTCCCTGGCTGATGAATAAGCATACAATATTCAAAGTACTGAGTATTAGTATTATTAAAGAAAGCTTTGCTGAGCAAAATATTATTCAGAAGCTATTAGCAAAAAATAAAAGCAAAAAAAGAAATAGCTGGATTGCATGTGTTTTGGTATAGAAACACACACATACACTCTTTTTTAAAACAAATGGTAAAGATGAATCCAAACTGAGTATTTCAGTCCTTAAATTTTATATAATGGTTATGATGGTCACAAAACAGTTAAAAACCGTTTCTGGGGAAAAAAAAGCAGTGCAGATGTTGTAGCAGTAGAGGGAGCCACTTGTTAACGCTTCAGTTTAAGCGTAAACTTTCGTGCTTGGCCTCCAAGAAAATGCAGAATGTTATGGGATGACGTATGAGCACAGTAAGTATTTGCAGTTACCCGTCTTAGCGCAGAAGTTCACTTGTATATCTGATTGTATCGTTTTAGACTTTTATGGATATCCCTACTGCTTTATGTTGGGTTTCATTGCCTTCTCTGCTCAGGGACTGTACTTCTGTTTGCTAACAGTTTAGGTTTGAGATGCAAATGAAATTGGTAGGAATGTATTTACCTTTGATATGAGTTCTTTGAGCTTAAAATTGCAACCGGAAATCTGATAATTGGACAGTTCTGATTTCCAAAAGTTAAGATATCTGTGCATGAGAAATTATAAATTTATTTTTTAAAAAATAGAGGTATTACATAAAAAATCAGAGAAGATACCGCAGAGGCTTGCAGAACAGGACAGGAGCAGAGCTGGCTGCCAAAACCTGGTGAGCAGTAAAGCAGAATCCAAAAGCAGAGGCAGGAGGGGGCCAGACCTTTCTCTAGGACAGTGACTTATGAGCGCCCAGGACAAAATGATACTGAAGCCCATCTGAGTCTGACTGCTTTCTGTGAGGAGCATTACTGCACCTCGAATCTAAATGAACCCAAGTCAATTGTGTGTTTTGCAGAGACAGAAGAAAACTGGGCATATCTAAAAGGCAGAGCATGAAATCTGGCAATATTTTCTGAGAGGAGGAGGAGATACATTGTGGTTTAGAAATATTTTTCTGGGGGAGATCTTTCGAATTCAAGGCCTTCTGCTGCAAAGAGCACATCAGAGTTCTCTGCAAGATCTATTGGCAGAATACCAAGAAGATTGATAAGGACATTCTTGGCATTCTGATGTGAAGGGGCATTAAAATAGTAATATTTTACACTTGCTGGAAATAAATTATTGTTTTCTGTTGCACTTGTAGCTACCCATTGATTCTTTACAGTAAGGAAATATAGTTTGCTATATTTTAACTCCTAACTAAATTTTTATTCTCTTGGCATGTGTGCCTATCAGCTGCTAACACCTAAAGAGAAATTTCCAGGGCTGAATGTAACTTAGTGTGAAACATGTAACATCAGAATTTAGCTTCATAAAGTTCAAACTTGTTTCCCTTCCAGAGCTGAGCCAGGAACTGAGTTTTAGTAAATGAATAAGAAGACAGCACTAAAAATTACATGGTTTCAGACATGCTAGCATGATCATGAAATTGATTTGCTGAGTCTCTACTGATTCAGTGTGTGCACACAATTATTCTTGGTTTAGTCCATTAAATACATTTAATTTTGACTAAAAATTATTTAGGGCTCCATTTCATAAGCAGTATATGTTATAGTGGCCTAAAATGTTAACAGCGTTACTTGCAGGAGATTCACTTCAGCCACCTTTGCTCCTGTGGGACTGCTCTGTGTTGGTTTCTCGGTTGTCACAGCTGGCATATTGGTTTAAACTGTTGTAGGTCACGAGTCAGAGCCCGCAGTTCTCTGCTCTCAACAAAAATGCAGGGAAAGATATAGTAGCTAGATGGTTATCCTTTGTTTCATAGCATCCATCAAAGCCCTACTTTATAAACAGAAATCAAATTAAGCTTTCCAATATTACAGCAGCTATAAGTCTTCCAAATTATGATGGATTGAAATAATTCATACAAAAGCCCAGGATATCTCATCTGTCCCATCTGGTGGGTTTAGTGTCAGGGCCTTTCAGGGACATTATTCAAATGTTTCTGGTAGGAGGTGAGTGTAATTGCTGCTTGAAGAGATATTTGGGAGGGGAGGTTATGATTTATTTTCATATGATATTTAATTATATACAAATAATAAAGTAGCTTAAATAAGCTTGTAACATTTCTGTAAAAATATTATGGTCCTTTATTTCTTTCCTCGCTGATAGGCTCTCCTCATTTGTTTGTATTGTAATGCACTAATGGCGAGTAATACATAGTCAGAAGGATGTAATGGTTTTCTGCCCTAAATTGTGTGTCTCTGTTAATGAGCCCTTAGGTGGGAGGAGAATTGGAGAGTCAGCGGAGTTGCCAGTGCTATAGCAGCAGAGACAGAAATAGAATCTAGTTCTTTTTCCTATCTAAGGTATATGTGACACCTTCTCATTACTAGGACTGCTATTTAGTTGTGGTTATAGATTAAATACTAGTGTTGTGTGCATGTACCCTCTCCTTCCTATAAAATAAGGGGTAGGTGTATTTTGAAAAAGTTTTACTAAGATAGTATCTCCTAATGCTGTAAACATGCAGAAACACTCATATGCGAGATGAATTCAGCAAAATTACGTAAGTCAAGCTGTTGGACAACGAGATACCTTGTTTGCTATTAAAACAAACAGTAGAGGTCATGTGCTCCTCTATCTAGAAAGGTCTTTCCAGTCCAAAGGATGACATCCTTACACAAGAAAGTGAATAGTCCTATACTCTGCTGTAAAAGTTTTGTTGTTCTTTTTTTAAGTATGAAAATTCAAAGTTTTCATAGTTCCTTTCCAGTTTCTTGCTGGGTGAAACAAGCAGAAAGTCCATCTGTTAGAATCTTGTTTAAGACTATCTTGTGATTAGTGAATGCAGATGTGGAGCAGAAGGTCTGATCAGATATCAGTGTGTAGAAGGGTAAGAAGCATGATAAGCACTGTTCAGCAGAAGTCTCTAAAACACACTGAGTGGGTATATGGAGTAAGTTCTATTGCACAAGGAAAGATTTGAAAGTATACTTGAAAACTGTTTATATTTAGACAGTGTTTGTGAGTTGTAGCAACTTACCAAACTGCCACAGACAATGCTATCCTCTCACTCTCTACAGACCGTATTGTGGAAGGAGCTGGGTATTGAATCATAGCCTACTGTGCAACAAATTTAACAGGCTTAAAATTTTAAACTTTCTAACATTTGATCAGAGTTAACTGCCTTTCTGAAAATTGTCTGTTCTACTAATTGATTTGACGCTACACTACTGAACAATGTTGGAAATAGGTGAACATTTTTTGTTGTGCCTATTTCAGAAAAAATGGCATATATGCTGTGTGCTTCGTAGGCAACTATTGGGTTTAGAACATGTGAATGTCTATAACAGGACCTATCGTTATACAGCTCATCAGGGCAACATTTGCCTTCCTTGCACTTGCAAAAAAGGTAAAGCTGCTTTCAAGACTTTCCTACTAAGACAGGAAAAAGAGCAATAAGGATTTCACCATCTCTTAATGTTGAGTTGAGGGAGAAAACAGGGCACGCCCTGATGGGCTGCAACCTTGTCTGTGTTCCCTCTTCAAACAGGTTGTTCCCTGAAGTCTTCTGCAAGCATTGTATTGAAGCCATCTGGGATACCCAGCTCCCCCTGACCCCTGAGGCAAGGCTATGCACTGACAAGGTAATTTAGCTCACAGGTGAACAGACTATACTAGAATGACTGGTAACTGGTATTATGGAAACACCTGACAGACCCAGCTGAATTAAGGTTCTGCTGTGCCATGTGACCTGCGAATTAAGAGTTAAAGATACCCCATTTCATGAAGACTCTGCATTCTGAACTGAAAATTTAAGGAAGGGGGAGGCTGATGCAGGTGTATGAAGAGTTTCATGGCTGTTTTTTCATGTAAGGTTTGGATTTTTTTCCTCTGATTTCCTAGTTAATCTTGTCGTTCTGATTGTCGTTTTTTATCAGTTTTGTGTTTTCACAAACTATGTAAATTACTGCTTTGGTGTAAGCTTACAATGTTTTGTATTTTATTCTAATGCATTGATGAGTGATTAAGGGGAAGAAACCAAACCAGTAATGGAAAGCCCATATTTTAATCTTAAAAAACATATGATTAACTCTTAATTTGAGGACAATTTTTAATGTGGCATTTTTGTATGTTGGCTTTCGTCATCTTCCTGTTCCTTAAACGGTGAATTATGTTATAATGTCTTAGTGAAAAAAAAATGTAGATATTTATGATTTATTTACAAAAAAGCTAGCACATGGTTGGATAGACCAATTATTTGGTTATGTTGATTTGATTTCCCCATGAGAGCTTTGTTTCAGAGTGGAATTAATTTAAAAGTACTGAAAATCTTGCTATGATTTCTATTGGTACCTTCAGGTGCCTAAGCATCGTTTGAGCTAGTTAGATGTAATTTTTCTCTCCAAACTAGATATTACCTATCAGCCCTGATATAAATTAGTGCACTTACTTAACTGAACTTTTGCTTGTGTGTTTTTTCCCAAAGACTTAAGTTGAGTACCATCAAGGAGCCCTAAAACTGTTCTGTTATCAGAATGCAGTGAACTACAATGGTGGGTTACTGTTAAACTATTTACAAAAGCTCTTTGTAGGTAGAAATCTATTTAAAGGTGCTGCGGAACAGACTAATGAGAATTCTTGAGATATACAGAGGATTATTCACTTATAAACTCTAGGCAGTTATTACCAAGAAGTACATATTCTTACTTCCTGTGATGGATAGAGAAATTAAAGTGCAAAAAAAGTCAAGGGTTTTGCAGAAAGAGGTTTGCTTAGGCAATCTGGAAAACCTGTAGTTTGATTTAGTAATAAAGAAAATAATAGGAAAAAATCTTGTAAAAAAGCACAGTTTGTACTCTTGAGGTTGTTATCTTCAAAATACTTCCAAAATTTTGCAAAGAAAAGAAGTAAATGCAATATTTGCATCACTATATATAACATATATTTTCCTATCTATAGCTTTGCCTGTTAATACAGAGACACTTTCTAAGTGATGGTAATATCCTATGCCTTTTTTTTCCTTGTTGTGATTTGGAGTTTAATATAATAAACCTGCTTAAAAAAAATTTAAGAAGGAACATTATGTACGTTTGGAAAATCAAACCAGCTGAGTTCAATTTTCTTCCTCTTTTCTGCTTTTCAGTAGAGATGATGTTCACAAAGCTATCAGTCACAGGGTGTTTTTTCTTTTTTTTTTTTTTTTCCCCCCTGGTTTGTTTTCTAAATATAGAATAATTTTGTGGACAACATGAAAATACAAATAAGTACTTCCTTACTGCCACCTCATCCAATTGTAATGGATAGTGCTCCAAGAGATTCAGCTTTTTTTGTTTGGTTGGTTTTTTTAAACAGGGCATTTTTTGTTTTAGAAGATACTCAGGAGCTATGCAGGGCATTTAGCAGTATAAAGACAGAGAAAGGAGCTCTACAGAATTTTTGGAAGTGTTATAGGTACATAAATATCTCTGAAAGACCACAGTGCTTCAGGTACTTTAGAAAGTGTAGCTTTAGCATCTAAGCACTTACATTTTTTAAAAGCTCATCTTTTTCATTCATATAGCATCACAAAAATGTGACTACCTCAGGAAAGGAAGATCAGTTGGGGATTTACAGTGGGAGGTAAATGTACTTTTAGTCCCATGCAACTAACACCATCTAGAACAGTATGTCATATGCCACAGGAATTCACAACTGCAGCCACATGGCCATGCAACATTTCCATGTAAACAGCCCAAAATGTGGCTACAGGTTGTTGCAAGATCCACTGTACCCTCAGAGAGGGGAGAAATAGGACTGATTGTACAGTAATGACACTATGGACTTGCTAAACTGTCTGAATGTAGTGACAGTTCTGATCATCATTAAACTTGCTTTCATGAAGATGGAAGGGAGTTAAGCAGTAGAGTCTCAAAGCTGGAGGCATAAATGTGATGCAGATCGTACTATAGTGGCTGCACAGGAACAAGCAGTCTGGACTTTGAAGTATGTGAGGAATGCTGCACTGGTTTCATTGCTATTGTTGGTGTACACCAAGATTGTTTACAGAGGGTTCATCATATGTTTGGTGCTTAAACAAGCCCATACGTCTTAAGATACTGAACATCAGGACTAGCAGCTGTTACTTGCTGGCATTAAAGGTAGTGAGTTCAGTATCTTGTTGCAGAGACTGACACTGAAAAGCTTTCACAGAAGCTTCAGTGTCTGTTTTTGTCTAAACCTGGCACGGGATGATGCTTTCCCAACACAGAAAGAGCACTTCTAGTATGAAGTATGCCACAGAGCCGTTCTGAATGTCTTTGGCACGTTAACAGTACTGATGCTTTGATCTTAGGTTAATGTGAAATTAGAGCCCTCTTGGCCTGAAAGAGCTTCTTGACAAACTCCTCATCTCCCTCATGAGTTTTTGTTTTGCTGGCAGTTTCCAGGCCCTTAGTTCATCCTCTATCATAACTCCTTTTGTGACTGCTGCTCAATACAAAAGTAAGCCTAAAAGTTTAATTTAAATGTGTACTTGGAACTTAGGTATACAAGGTTGCTTTTTTTTTTTTTTTTCAAATAAGCTGTTGTGATTTTAAAATACAAAACCACCAAAGCAGAATATAAAAACATACTATATGAAAGAGAACGCTTGCATAAAGTGAAGTAACAATCGTGGTGATTTGGTGTGACTGACAATGCCGCTAATCTGCCTAGCCTGGAAGTTGGGAGGTAAGCTTCTTACAAGTGTTTGTCTCCTTAGGAATTCCCATCTGCTTAACCAGTGATAAAGAGATGATGGTCCTTTAACCATAAAGGCTACTCTACCAGCTGCCTCTGTATTTATTAGCACAGTTTCTATTAGACAAAAATAATTTATAGTACAACGGCATATCTGATTACAGAAGTGTTTTGTGATATTCACTCTTCTGAATTGTTTAATATGAAGCAACCATCCAGAAATGCTTGGATGTGTGAAGTTAGTGAGGCATTTAAGTTCTAAGAGCCAATGCAGAAGCAAATGGAATATTAAAAATACCACTGATTTCATTTGTGAAACAAAATTGGTTGTGGATTTAAAGAGGAAAATACTTGCAGAAAAGCATGTCCCTCTACATGGTAGAGGCATCATAACTGGTCTACAGTTTGGGTTAAATTTGGAAGTGTCCTAATTTGGGTTTTTATGTTTTAACTAATAAAGGAAATTCTTTTAGTATTTCTACACTTGATTCACCTGGACCAGAAAAAAAACATAAACCAGCTACCTCTTCCTTTCCCTATGTAATACATGTTTGTAATACTTTTAAAAGAAGAAAACATTTTGTGTGGGTGGGTTGTTTTTTGTGGGTTTTTTTTGAGGGGGTGTGTTATTTTTTGGTGGGAAGTGCATTTTGGAAGGAGTAGGTTTAGTTTTTTGCAGGGTTGGTTTTTGGTTTGGGCTGTGGGGGTTTTTTTTGTGAGAGGGAAGGGGGCTCTGTGATTTATTCCTATGGCCTACAAAGGTGCCATGTGTGGGTTTTGAGTTCACACAAATTGGGTTAATCTGGGACTGTCACAAAGGGCATATGGTCTTAGAAGGAGCATATGGTTTGGTTCATTCTAGTGCTGCAGAACCTTCCCAGCTAGTTTATCTATTGGATGAACTTGAGACTTCACTGGGGAAGACTGCATGTATATCTGGATAGTCACTATAAGACTTCATTGTTTGAGCCAGGATGTTTTGGTCCCATTGTAATCTATTTACTGGAACATTTTTCTCTCAAAAAATACATTAGAAATTAAAGGAAGACATTTGCCACAAAGACAATCTTTGTAAATAATCCACATGACAGTGAAATTGCTATATGGGAAGCCTATAGCCTTGTGAATTTCATTAACAATGTCTATTAAATACTCTAAAATTTGACTTTAATATCATAGATCAGCTGCCCAGTCCTGCAGCTATTCAACTGACCTTAATAGGACTACATACTTGTTTGGGGTTAAGTGTGGAAAAAATGTTTCAATGACTGAACGTTTTCCATTAAATTTAATATTGGAGAGGCTGTGTTGATTGTATACATTAGTTCTGTTTGGCCCACTGTCTACTAAATGGCAAACATAAGATCTTGAATTAGAAAATTAAACAGAATAGAATTTAATCAAGCCATCCATCTAAAGTTCCATGGTTGTTGACTGGTCATAAAATTCTAAGCATTAAAAAAAATTGCTTCTACTAACTTATTGCTGCTTAATTTCAAATACTGATGTAGAGACCTTGAATATTCATGTATCTAAGTAAATAACACAGTGTATCTTTAGGGATGCTTCTGTATTGGTAGACTTCATAGCCGTATATATGCAAATTAGGATTCAAGATGCCCCATAAACTCAGTAACTGTAAAAATCTTACTGCTATTGAAGCAAAAATAAGCCTCCAAGCTTGTATCTCAGACCCCAAGATGATTTTCTAGAACCTTCCTTTGATGAAAGGGATAGGAGAAATTCCTCATGTATAAATACAAGAATTTGATATGGAATTTCTTGTTTCCATGAATGTCACAATATCATATATATACAGCCCTCTTTTCAAAGTAGCAAAGCCGGCCTCTAGTATGCTCATTCCTCCATTTCTTATTTTTTTTTTAAAAAGAAGAAATATTAATGCCTTTTTAATTTACTTTGGCTTTGTAAGTACTCATGTTCCTTATGTTCTTTCTAGTGAATACTTTTGTGAAGTCTAAGCGTGTTTGGTGAAAGATGTTTTATTCTCTGTGCTGTTGAGTTTAGCTAACAATTAGTGCAAGCCAGGGTCCAATTTTGCTTATTAAGTTAATATGATGATAGATTAATTCAGGTTGGAAACGGCCTCAGGACACCAACTAGGCCAACCTCTTACTGAAAGCAGGGTCAGGTACAAGATCAGGCTTCTCAGGGCCTTATCCTTTTGGATCTTGAAAAGCTCCAGGAACTGAGACTAGGCAACTAGTTCCATTGCTTGACTGTCCTCATGCTCAAAAATTCTGGGTTTGTTTGTTTTATTTTGTTTTTTCTTGTATCTGTACTCTTTTGATTCAATTGTTGAATCAACAACAATCGACTGTTGAAACAACAACAAATGTTGTTGATCTCTCATCCTTCCACCATACATTACTGTGAGGAGCCTACTTCTGTCTCCTTGATAACCTCCTTGTAGGTACTGGGGTACTGCTATCAGGTCCCCTCCTAAAGCTTTCCCTTCTCCAGGATGTGTCAGTGCTCTTTCCTCTGCCTCTTGTCACAGGATGAGTGCTCCAGGCCCTGGCTGTCTTGGTGGTCCTCCACTTAACCTCCCTCTCTCCAGTTTATCAATATCTTGCTTGATTGGACAGCCCAAAATGGATCACAGTATTTTGGATGCAGCCTAATGAGTGTCAAGTACAGTGGGGACAATCACTTCCTTCAGTCTACAGGCCTGCTCCTGTTAATACTGCTTAGAATGCTATTGGCCATCTTGGCTGCTTTTTGTGGAGCGTGATATGTTTCTGTCCAGAAGCAATTAAAACACAGTTCTTTTTATTAGTAGGATCATCTTTCCATATTGTTTTTAGGTATGTATGTCAGTAGACACAGTTGCAGCCACAACGAATCTATCATATGTTTTTACGGAAAGGAAATAATCTTCAACTGCAGCATTTCAATTTGATTTGGCATTTTTAGAATGGCCAGGATATGTAAAACAGGGAGATCACAAACACAGAAAACCGGCATGTCGATGTAAAAGCCTCAACATTCCAGTCCTTTGGCAACAGAAAAATCTGCCATTGAAAACTAGCTAGATACCTAAGCTGAACAAGTCAACAGGAAATAACCCATGAAAAAGTTCAGAAAGCCACTGGGGTTGTTTTAGTACAGTGAGTATAAATTTCACAGATTATATGCTTGTTTAGTCATCAAGGTAAATATGGGAAGACAAGATCTGCTTAATGGTAACAGAATTAGCAAATGGTATGGAATTAATCAGCGTTCCATGTATTACCAGTTTGCTTTTAACTCTTGACTTTTTGAGACATTCTTTGCCTGCCTGGTGTGCTGTGTTTGTTAATTAACTCCATCTGCTGAAAGTCTGGTCTGGCAGTTTAATAATATAACAAGTTGCTTTATTAAAAAATTGTGCCTTCAAGTGCTACTGTTGGTTGTAACAAAGAGAATTTAAGGCAAATATATCCTGGAAATACTCTTGTTTTGCTGGTGATGTCACTAAATCTTAACCTATTAGAGCTATAATTCTCCACATTTAAGGTTTATAGGAAGTGGTTTGCCATGCATTTCACTATCCAGACTATTACATTTAACAGAATAATCTTAATCGCACTAGCCTTGTTCTGTATATCATGTTGCAAAAGGTAAAGAAATTCACCGAAAGCATGAAAAGGCTTGAATTTTGCAGCTTGAAACTGCAGATGAAGGAGAAAATTGCTAATAACTAACTTCACAAGTTTCTGGAGAATTCTGTTTGAACATAACGAAGAAAATGATGTCCTATTTATTAGCCCTTATTCAATATGCATATTCTTTGCCACTAAATGCAGATTTGCCTGGTGGAGTCATGGGCATACAGTTACATTCTTAATGAATATGGGCAAGAAAAGGATATAATACTCCTGTTCATTGGATCCATGTGTTGTAAACTGGTTTAGGGTATATATTGCTGTTGTGTGTATGAACGTGTGCTGCCATTTGACACGCATCCTCAGCCAAAATGATACCTTGATATAACAACATAATTATTCTTATTGAATACCAAGCAGTTTTTTGACTTGGTTTTTAACTCTGGCTTCTTCATTATGTGTAGTTAATTGTAGTTAAGTAATATCTTCTTAAACACTTAATGTTTGCTATTCAAGGAATTGCTGTGTCTAGTTCTCCAGAAGCCTGCAGCATTCTGCTGTGTTCATAGTGACAAAGCTGAGCTCTGTTTACTTCCTATCCCCTTTGTCACTGGTAAGGCCTCTGGGCTTTAAGTTTTCCAAAATATTTTCATTCTTGAAGTATAGATATCAGAATTGAATAGAACCTGTCTTTCCAAAGATGCTCACAGGTGCAAAGTATTACGTTTCCACTTGATATTCTTGTTTAGAAATATGCAAAAATCCATTGTAAAGAACCTGGAAACAAATTAGTAGTAGTTGAAGTCCTCCCTCACAAATTCTTTGTCTTCTGTTATAGGTTAATCAGATTTAAGGTCCTAAATCACACTGTTTCTTAATCACTGCCAGAGAACGCTTTCTTGTGAACATACATAAGCTTTAAAAAATTATATTTGGACACATTTAATAATAACTAAATTGTGGGAAGTTTGCCTGGACTATAACCAATAAGCAAGTCTTGTCTGTAAGTAGATGCAGCTGTAACTTCTTTTGTTTCACTGGAAGTGCCTAGATGTTAAAAAAGATGTTAAAAGAGATTGCACAACTTGACTAATTTACTGACCAAAGTTTTAATGGATGCTTAGCTAACGGTGTGTTATTTGGCATAGATTCAGACATAGTAACTAATTAGAAAACAGTATGACGGCTAAGGTGATGGCTGAAAAGATCTTTGTTTGCTGAGCTTTGTTTGAACAATCGCGCATTACTGAATTTTATCAGTGTTTAAAGTGACTTTTAGGATGCTACAGGAATGTGTGTGGCCAAAATGGTCTTTCAGGGGGATTTTAACATCTCAAAGCAAAGCATCTGGATTTTTAAACAATAAGGAAGAAGTGAGAGCAAAGCAGTCATCTTAATAAAGCAGCAAAGTGTTGCAGGGGAAAATATTTGACATGGTTATGATTTTGCAGCAATTTAAGGTTTATTGATGGTGAGAGGTAAATCAAAAGGTTGGATTTTAACAGCACTTTAATGATTAACCAATTTGAAATTGCCAAGGTGATTCAGTAGAATGTGTTATCAAAACAGCGACTTTACTACAGATTTGATAATGACAAGATTCACACTAACTTACTCCAAGGTGAGATACTTTTCCACTCTGGCCCACCTTGGATGTCAGAACATCCTGGTGTTTTCTGCTAGTTGTGCAGAATTCCTGACTTTGGAAGTTTGATCATTCCCACCCCCCTCATTGGCCAAGACCCAGGTACAGATGTTCTAGGCTGTCAGGAGGTGACTGATTCCTGAGTGACAGGGAAAGCGGGGGCCTAGCACACAAGGAGATGCCTTGGTGTTCTGGTCCTCTGTCTTTTGTAATCATCCTAGGCTGGTGTGTGGCCCGGGAAGCAGGTGGCAAGCTGCATCATACCTTGAGTGACAGGGGGACTACACCACCACACAAAGTGAAGGGAATCCTCTGTATGCCCATGGTAAGATCGTTGGGCTCTGATTAATTTAATAGGAAAATGAAATGTGAAGGGAGAAAGTTACCTACTTGGAGCTGGTTTGCATGTAGATTCTCAGTAATGACATTTAATAGCTCTTGTAGCTGGCTTGTGCCTTGTGTATCATATGGAATAAAGCTCCTGTTAATGTATCTCATGATCGTTCTTTGCATTTGGTTATATAGTTGTTTATAATAAAGTGCACATTGAGCCATGACCAGGATAATTGATGTATCTTAAAAGTAGCTAGAATACATTGCTCAATCATTTATGTTGTGCAACCTGATTCAAGGGAGAGAAGGGGGTTTGTGCTGACTGTGAACTTAATGAGTTTTAACCTTCTGAATCATATCTAAGGAATCCTAGAAACTGAAAACTCAAAAGGCCTTTCTTCAAGTGCTTCCTGTTAGTGCACAGATCTTTAATTGCCAGGTTTTATATTATAAACTGCAACATTGCTTTGCTTTTTACAGTTAATTGCTTATAGAGACTTAGAAATACTGGGCTAGATTTTTAGCATGGTGGCTAATTTTTTTCAAGTCAAATGTGACGCAATGTAAGATGGTGAGTAAATTTTTTTTTGGGTGACTGTGCAGCTGCTTTCTTCAAACATGGGTATTATTTTTCCTATACTTCAGTCTCTTTGTACATATATGGAGGAAATATAGCTCAGGTCTTATTCAGGTCTTTCAGTCCTGCTGAATGCTTTGCAGGAAAATTATTGACAAAACAATGTATTTTATGAGTAACAAGAATTTTTCCCAGGAGGTATTATTTGAAAAACTGCTACTGTAGGGAAATCAATGTAAATTTACATGCTGTTCTACAAAAAATCTTTGCCTTAACCACTAATCAACAAATGTGTATTTAGAAAAATGTAACACCAGCCATAAGAATTCTGTTTTTAAAATCACAGGTAAAACAAAATTATGCGCAAAACTAAATCTAAACAAACTTTACCTGTCTGTTCCAACATTTACCAATCTTAATTTCAGCTTGGTGTCTTGAGTGAAACCTCTAGTCATCCTTTCTGAGCTGAATTAGATTGGAAAGACAAAGGAAGAAGAAATAAGGAAAGGGGGAAGTACTTATGAACTACAATGTGAATATGAGTCCTTCATGTGGTTTTGGCTATGGAAAATGCCATCCCTTGACCAGAGCTGCCCAGTGAGCTATCAAGACTCAGACTTTTTATCTTTCTTTTCTCCTTTTGCCTTTTACTGTAATGGAAAAGCAGCAACATGGCATCCTGCGTGTTAAATGCATTCTTGTCTTTACTGGTCTATGAACCACATGCATGCTTTAGTACTGCAGTGCTAACAATAGAGGAAGAAAAA
This sequence comes from Eurystomus gularis, assembly GCA_013400335.1. Classification (NCBI taxonomy): domain Eukaryota; kingdom Metazoa; phylum Chordata; class Aves; order Coraciiformes; family Coraciidae; genus Eurystomus; species Eurystomus gularis. Next base: position 22,494 of record VZZY01020653.1, read on the forward strand.
TATTAATACTGATCGAGACTCAGTGCAGGTGTACATGGGAAATGAAAGTTGTATTGTTGTATTTTACCTGTACAAACCTGTCAAAACAGTTTGGCATGCCATGTAACAGGACTGAAAGCTACAAAGAATAGTACAGCAAAAACATGGTAACTGAATGGTTAAGGTGTCTCTTGATATGTAGTGAAGCATGATTTTTTTTTTAATGTCTATATAAATCATCCCAATTATTTTTGTAGTGGTTTCTGTTGTTAAGGATGAGATCAGTAGATCTTATCCCACAGCTGAGGAATTTAAATATTGGTTGAGATAGCTGGTTTTCTTCAGTGCTTTCCATTGCAGACCATCTTGTTTTGCTTTGGTCTCTCCCACTTCCTTTTAGAATTGTACCAGCAGCCTACAGGCTTGTTCAGTATTTCAAAGGCGCAATGCGATTCCCACATCAGAATAGTGTCAACAGGAGACAGTCTGCCTAGTGTCATTTTTTTGTAAGTTGTTTCTTTGTTTACCCTGTGAAATGAGAAGTGGGGGGGAAAAATCAAACTGCACACAGTTGGTTCCAGTAAAAAACAAGTGACAGTAAATGCCTTGTTTATTGCCTGAGGAAGGCTGGTAACTTGCTGAATTTCCATAGAGCCTCCTTCGTAAAGAAGCAGGGCTCAGATCTCCCTTGGAGCTGGTTATGCAATTGATGGGGCAGGGTTTTGGCTTCTGGAGCAGCAGGCTTGCATAACATGGTTTATAATCCAGCACTCCCTTCCCAGCCTGAAAGGACCTTTTTCATAAGGCATTTTCAATAACAAAAACTGCTTCCAGATTTCTGCACAATCACTGAAATAATGGTACCCTAACTCTTTTAAATAAAAAATCTTGTACAAGAGATTTTTGATCTGGTCTTTCTGTACATTGGGCACTTCTTTTTTTGGTCGGGTTTGGTTTGTGTTTTGTTTTTTTTTTAAAATAATGAATCATTGGATTTTATATATATATCTATACCACAAAGGCAACTTTGTCTTTTATTAGTAGAATCCTTGTTGATTCAACAGTGAAGAAATTTAATTATGCTAACTAAGCAGTTCTTGGAGGCCTTAACACAAATAAGCTGGTTTCTGAGAGTTTCGTTTTTCTTATCTGATCTATATATGAAAGCATAGGTGGCCAAACCTGCAATTAGAAGGAGAGGAAGAATAATAGCATTATATTAATGCCACAAAGACGTCTGTAGAGATGGCTGCAGTGGTTACTTAAGGACAATGGGAATTGGGATGTCTTGTTCTTTATTGCAGCCTAGAGGCATGCATTCTTCTAGCTTTAACAAGAAACTTCCATCTATTATTCTTCAACTCCCTTCATAACATACGCTACCCATCTCCAGATGCTTGATTACTTTCTGCATGTTTCTGTCCTTACAGAGCTGTGTGTGTCTGCCTGTTAGCTTGGTCAGAAATTCTAGAGCGACCAATGGGCGGTATTTTTGTGCTGTAGTCTAGGTCCTACACTGCTTTGTGGCCTGTCTGTGCAAATTTATGAGTCCTTAAGGTCAAAAAGAGGACTAGTGCATCAGACGGTGGCATAAATGTTTATATTACTATTTTATCTTCCAGTTGATAGAACAAAAGACAGAACTGTAGGAAAAATGTGTAGATGAAGTCTCCTTGGGAATTGGAAGGGGGCAGTCTGATATTCTTTCCCTTCCTGTCTCTGAACTGCCTCACTGAATCATAGAATTTTCAGGGTTGGAAGGGACCGTAAAGATCATCTATTTCCAACCCCCCTGCCATGGGCAGGGACACCTCCTACTAGAGCTCAGAGCCCCAGCCTGGCCTTAAAAACTTCCAGGGATGGGGCTTCCACCGCCTCTCTGGGCAACCTGTTCTAGTGTCTCACCATCCTCATAGTGAAGAACTTCTTCCTAACATCTACTCTGAATCTGCTCACCTCTAGTTTTGATCCATTATTTCTAGTCCTACCCCTACCTGACATCCTAAAAATTCCCTCACCAGCTTTCTTGTAGGCCCCCTTAAGATACTGGAAGGCCCCAGTAAGGTCTCCTCGGAGCCTTCTTTTCTCCAGACTGAATAACCCCAACTGAATAACCCTAACTCTCGGTCTGTCTTCATAGGAGAGGTGCTCCAGCCCTCTGATCATCCTTGTGGCCCTTCTTTAGATGTGTTCCAGCATGTCCATATCTTTCTTGTAATAGGGGCTCCAGAACTGGACGCAGTACTCCAGGTGGGGTCTCATGAGAGCAGAGAGGCAGAATCACCTCCCTCGACCTGCTGGTCATGCAGGTCCATTGATCTGTTCTATGATCTTACCAGGCACGGAGGTGAGACTGACTGGCCTATAGTTCCCTGGTTCTTCCTTCTTTTCCGTTTTGAAAATAGGGGTTATGTTTTCCCTTTTCCAGTCAGTAGGGACTTCACCAGACTGCCATGACTTTTGGAATATAATAGAGAGCGGTTTAGCAACCTTATCCACAAGTTCCCTCAGTACCCGTGGACGTATCCTGTCAGGTCCCATGGACTTGTACACTTTCAGGTTCATCAGATGGTCACAAACCTGATCTTCACTTACAATGGGCAGTTCTTTCTTCCACCCCCTGCCACTGTCTTCTGAGACTCAAGGAGTGTGGCTGGAGCCCTTGCCAGTGAAGACTGAGGTAAAGAAGTCATTGAGAACCATGCAAGAAAAATGTTCCCAGCTTGTTACAAATGTGGGGTTTCTCTGGGTGCTCATCAGTTAGGAGCTGGTAACTTGGAAAGAGCTACAGTTATGTGTGCATCTCTCCTCATTGTCAGCTGCAATTGCAGACAGTTGGTCTTTCTGAAAATAACTTTGGTGGAAAAGAGGTGATACTACCATTTCAGAAGGCAGCAATTGGAATTACCTCTGTGAGATTATATGAAATCTACTATGATCATGTCTGTGGCAGTCATTATCCTTTCATGAAAGCAGATATGAAATGTGAAACAAAGAAATGTATTTATTTAAATATTACTTCTTTAAATTGTTGGAGAATGACTAAGAATTGTAAATGTGATTGCCAAAGTCTCCTTCTCATTCACAAAAGGAGCAGTATGGGCAGCAGTACTGAAAGCTTCATTCACAACTGTTGCACAAATACAAGTTGTCATATACTTATGCTTTGTTAACCCACTGTCTTCAGGAATTGGAGTCTGTGCCAGCAATATTAAAAGGAAAATGTTTCTACCAGAAAGTGCTCACTGTAGGAAAATTCTTTCTGAAGTTTTCCCCTCTCCGTTGTTTCCCTGCTGCCACTAGTATTATCACCATCATCTCTGCTGTTTCATTACACAAACTAGGGATCAATTTTTGACTCCTTTCTCAATATCTGGATTGGGCCCAAATCTTGAGGTGGTAATCAGAAGGACTTCTGTTTTTATCTAGTGAATTCTCTGACGCCCAAGGAGATGATTATCAGATTAAACAGAGTATCATAATAATTTAATTTACTTCTCTCAGATTCACTAATAGATGATGTTCAATTTGGATTTGAATGACCAGAAAATTGCTGTCTTTCTGAATCAACTCCTTTCAACTCCCAAAGGGGTTGACAAAAATAACACTAAACCTCTGGCAGGAACTGTTCAGATTTATATTTTGAAAAGTCAATAGTTTGGTTGTAGCAAACAAAATCTGAGATGTGGGATCAGCAAATTGAAGTAAATTCTCAGATTACTTTGGATTTTATTATTGAAATGCAAATTTGTTATTAATACCAGCTGAATATAAATCAGGAGGTACGTTTAGAGATTATTAACAACAGTTAAATCTTTTATGAAGAACTGCACATCTTTGACTTGTGGTTACCTAAGAGGCAAAACATGTGTCATGGCACACAGTCTGGCTAATCTCCCCTAAGCAGCCCTAGTGTTTCATCTATGAGAAATTGGAACCCAATCAAGCATTCTGTTTATGCAATCTATGTTATTTAATGAACTACTAACTCTAAGGTTATTTGATCTTTGACAGTTTGGGGGCAGGGATGGGAGGTAAAGTTGCATCCTCACTGGCAAAATCCTTTTTAAAGAAAGAAGTGTAGGGTCAAGTCTATTGCATAGCAACACATTCACGAAATTGTTTGTGATTGTTACTCCATTTCTTACATTAAAAGCAATTGGAAATAAAGTTCTTTTAATACAATTTTAAATTATCTTCCATATTCTGAAAGAGTCTGCAATGACTAATAATGAAACCAAAACCTAAATCTGAAGTTTTGAATTGCCAAATAACTTTCCATGTACTCAACTCTCACTTTTCTCCCTTTAAAAGCCCTCAGCTCTGTTTGACTGGCTCTTTAAGCATAAAATGAATAAACTTTCCCCCATCTGTTCTTAAAACTGTTTCGCTGAGCTCAGGAGCAAGTCCAGGGTGGGACAGGATGTGTACAGCTCTAGGGTTATCTTTAAGTTGTGACTTAAAGTAGAAGCCCATTATTGATATAAGAATATTTATACCCTGTACTAGTATGCAGGTTTTTTTAATGCACTGTAATATTGATGACTGCAAAGTTTGGTTTCTTTTTTTCCTTGCATATAGCAAAAAAGTCTTCTGTAGACCAAGTATATCTATCTGTAAGAGTGATGTTAATCTAGAACAACTACACCCACACAGTGAGCTTGCATCAGTGTCCCCAAGCATTCAGCTGCTCAGCTACCTGAGTGCCATATCTGCGCTATAGACTTGCATTAGTGTAGCCCCCTGAGCATACACACCTCCTGTTTTAATACCTAAGATATATTACTGTCATATAAATCAGTCAAAAGTATAAGGTATGTTTATTAAAAAATCATTATATCCTCACTTTACATTCATCACTGCATGTAGTGGATGCTTTGAATGAAGGTTATTTGAAGCAAACAAAATTTGTCTTATCAGATTATCTAGTTATGTAGCAATCTGGGATAATTCATTGCAAGCAGGAAAGCCACATAATGGTATATATAATGGGGAAAGTTTTCTGTTTATTGGAAAAAAATCAAATTAGCAGCTTCAAAAATAGCCCTGAGTCAGACAGCTAGCTCTATTATGTTACTTAGAAGCTAATGTATTATGAACAAGTGCCAAATATTTCTGTGTAATGCAGAGGAGATTAAATGGAAGCTTCTATTTTTGAGATCTGCTTTGTAGCATACATGTAATCAACAGAAAGTCCTAGATAACAAGTAGTACACAGATAGTCCTGCTAATTATGAATAATTATGTAAATGGTTATAATCTGAGCATTTTACTTATCTGAGGGATTAAGAATACATACAAATCAATAGAAAAGTTTTGAAAAATGAATTTACAAAAAGTGAATTACAAGTTTATTTTTAAATGATGACGAGGGAGCATAACTTGGCTGTGTAGTTTTTGTTCAAAGTCATATTCCTAGTGTGAGGAGGGAGAAAATACCCTGGCTGGGCTAGACTGTGTATCAGGTTTTGAATCTGGTCAAGTAACTTGCACAGTGCTTAGTTGTCAGAGATGACAAAAATTGTGAGTTCCTGAATATTTCTGTGCAATTCTTGGCTAGTTCAGTATGGTTTTTTATTTTCTGTATTATTTCTTTACTGGAAAGGTCAGCGTGTAGGGTTGCAGAGCTGGACATGGTAAGAGTAGCTTTTCCAGTTGATACATTGCAGTGGCAGCTCCAAAACTATTGTTCATGCAAATACTCTCATTTCTGAGACAAATGCCAAAATTGATTTCAAAGATCTCTCTGTTCTAGGAAAGTTCAGATCCAGTTAGCACAAGCCATAGCATTGTTAGTGTAGTATTTAAACTGACTTGCTTTATTTTGGAATGGGATTTGGTATGTACTTCTTACTGTTTAGAAATGTTCAGGACTTAACAGAAGTACCTAGGATAAATTTCACAGGAGTGGACTTATTTAAAATATTGTCATCCAAAGCAAATAGATGACCTAATTTTGAGTGAGAGAAAGCTGCAGCAAGAGTTGACTCACCCCAAATTGACCTGCTGTCTTTCTAACTCTGTACTTGTGGAGCCAGGGCATCAGGGAATGTATGCTCTAGCACATACTTTCAGGCTCTGAAGATATTTGTGTTTTCTGAATAGTTATTATTTAGCTTTGGGTATGTGAATTTACAGGTGATTGTTGAAGCTTTTGTGGGTAGCACACATTTTGTGTGTAGTTTTTGTGGGTAGTTACTTGCACATTTTAACATGCCCACTGAAGGTTCCAAAGAACTCGTTTAACCCAGTGTTAGCATTTTAGTTCCATATGGCACTGTCTGTAGAAGAGGATCTCACTCTGCAACAGGCCCTTATGAAAATCAGAATGGATTGTTGTGGCCACTGGAGGAAGCAATAATTAAGGCCCTGGGAGAAGGAAGAGTACACTTCACAGCTACCTGGCAGAGCAGCAAGCGTGTTAGCACATTGCTGATTTGAAGAGAACCCTACAGGCAATTACTGCTACCTCATTAAAGGGATTAAAAACACCTTCTCTAATACATAGAACCTTTACTATGTTGGCTCTGCAGACTTCCTGAAAGTAGTTGAAATGAGAAACGAAGTTTTGGTTTGGTTTGCTTTCATAAGAGTACTACTTAAATAAAATTCTACTTCTAAATCAGAAACAAGCTGTCTTTTCAATAGGTATTTGTTGCTAATTCTTAAGAAGTAAAACTTAGAGACATCTTGTTTCTACTGGCTTTCAAATGTTTATATGCCATTTAAAATAATACTTGTGAACCTGAGCAAGTTCAGTTAGGGAGCCTTTGAAAGAATTTTCCCAGGATGTATTTAATTTACTGGGAAATTTTTTCCCTTTATGCTACCAAATAAGTTGTTCCTCACAGGAGAACATTTTTCATACAGACAGACACTTCTTTATGGGTTGAATCTTAAATCTTGGGCAAATTCAGTTTTGCTTTTAACGATGAAGTAGCTTCAGTTTAGCTTTTTAAGTTTTGAAATTCAAAACACAACATAAGACAAGGTAGTAGCAAATATAAGATGATATTTCTGCTATTTCTAAACTTTTTTATTTTGAAAGATGAAAGTTCTGGAGTTTTTCCATCTGCCATATAATCAAGATATTAGATACTAGTTGTCCCTCAATATGCAGTTACAGTGTTTTCTTTAAGACGTACTCATTTGAATGATACATAAAATTTGTATAATTCTATCCCTATGAAATTTTGTGAATTCATGTGAATTTGGCTCTAAAATTCTTACCAGATGGTTGGATGAAGTTGATATTTATTATGAGTCTCTTCACAACTAGGAAATACTCCTGTGATCACTATGTGGTGAGATTCTGCTGTGTTTCCTAGAGTACACCAGAATTTATCCGTCGAGTGCTACTGGGAGGTAGTGTGTGATAGGAACAGAACCTCCTTTTAAGGAGATTATGAGTTAGCACAATTAATGCAGTGAGAAATGGTAACAGGCAGATGAGGAGGATCCGAGGAAAGTCAGAGGTGACATAAATTTAAAATTAATGCTAATATATACCCATTTCAAGTACTTTTTTTAGGCAAATAGGATGTTATTTATCGGTCAAAGTTTAGGAGGATTTTTCTTCCGCTCTGAACATAGTGGTTCTCGAGTGCATTTCTTGAGCTATTTTCATACTGAATGAGTCTTTCCTTCAGGTTTTGAGGCTTTATTTACAGAGGACCACTAATAAAGATGTATATTCCAAAAAGAAGGCTTTTTCTGTAACTACCTCTTACTCATTTGCTTGGGGTTCTGGGAGGCATTGCATTTCCTGCATCTCCCAGGAAGCCCCTACGCTCCCAGCACATATGCAAGAGAGTGTGCTGATCTTTTTCAGACACTGATAATATCTGACATTTAACTGCCTCACTGAAATTCTCCAGGGAATTTCTAAACAGTGATATACTCCCTTAGCTGCCTACTTATCTTAACACAATGACTGAGTTTTATCGCTCCTGTCATTGAGGCAGCTACTGTGGTGTCAAGCCAAGAAGGACCATCTGGGATAACTTTGCAGATAACTTGCAGTGATTTGCTTCAAGACTTGTATCGACCTTAAAGCAACATTCTTTGTTGAGACTGTGAAGGACGGTGTAGAGGTATTTGCATCTGAACATGTTGTTTCTTCTTCTGTTTAACATACTTTATTATTTTAAGTTCAAACTGCTTGTGACATTGATTCTTCCCTTGTGACTTCTATGCTATTACAAACAGGAAGTTTGCCTCTTGTGTAGTTCCTATTTACCAGCATAATTTCCTTCTCAAGAGGACTGTACACACTAAACATTCTCTAGATGTGTCTCCTGTCATCAGTTCTGAGCTTGAATTGCTCATTGTCATGTCTCTAACTCTTGTCTTATATAATTGATGGTGTTATTCAGATTGTTTCTAAACAAAGTTCAGAACATCGTATATTGTGGCAGACACGCTTAGTGAAATACGGATTTCTCCAGTGGTAATGTCTGGCTAAATAATGCGGCTGTTGCATGGATTAAATTTACATAACATATTGTCTTCCAAGATTTTTTCATTAATTTGGTGACAAGATACAGTAGTGCATAGATCAAACCGCAGCTACACTTAAGATGGAATTTCAGTCTCTGAGATGCCAAGACAACAGCTGCAGTCCCATGGGACAATGTAGATCACAAAGTCTTGGATAAATTTTTTTTCATTGAAGTGGCTCTGCCTTAGAAATGTGCTTTCAGGGCAGATTAAACCCAGGCACTGAACATCATTGAGAACTTCTGCAAAATCTTCCTAATGGAAGAAGTCTTCTTACTGTTGGAATTACATGTATAATCTGGATACCAGCTTCAGCCCAAGAAAACCCAGGCAGCACCAAATAATTATTTTGACCAAAAAAAAAAAAATTAAGATCTCTCAAGTCTCAATCTCTCTTGATTTCACAAGAAAGAGACATGACAGAGATTTTTATGAAATATGCTTTGGGCTTTATTAATTTCTGTACAGAAGGTACTCCGACACTATAATGGTAGGTGAAAGCATAAGCAGATATGCTGATAGGTCCTAAGCAAATCACAGCTGTTCAGTTGTCTCGGGATCCGACCCAGCAAAGCTTGCAAACCATTGTGCAAATCAGAACTTTGAGTTTTACCGCTGAAGCCGATAGCCTTAGATGGAAATTAAGAATAAGGGTCATTCTGAGTGGTAATGCTGATTTTTCTTTTGGTAGCAGCATTTTGTATTTAATTTGTGTGCAAGGGTATGCCCAAATCAACCATGTGTTTTTTGGTAACTTCTTTGCCTTCCTTTCCTGGTTCTGTGTAGTACTCAAAACACTGCTAGATGGCTTAACCTCCAGATACTTTTCCTTAATGACAGCTGGAAAATATGCTCTTCAAGAAGTCCTGGGCAAAACAATAACTCCAAAAGAGCTCCAGCTAAAAGAAATATAGAAGTTTACAGCTGCAAGCATGTTTTCAAATGCAGTTTAAGTAGGAGACTACCAACTGCTGCTTTTTGAGTGGCCCTATGACTTTTCCCAGGCATTTCATGGAAGTAACATTCCATCGCAAAGGAGGATGTCTGGTCTGACTGCAAACTACCTAAAATATGGAAAGGAAAAAAGTTATTTTCTAGTCTGTACTAGCAAACATAGCGAGGCCAGGGCACAGGTTCACATGCTGGCCCTTAGGCATCCATGCTGTGTAACTGTTAGCGTGCTCGCCGAGGCAGTTCTGGCCTGCCAGTGAGCGCTCCCCCAGGCGCTGTAAAGGCATGGCTTGGGGGCAGCACAGGGCAGGGCTGGACTGGGAGGGCATGCACAAGATGGGAGTTCAGCCTTCCCAGATGAAGGCTGGGCTGTGTACCACTTGTCCTCAGGGTCAGAAACTAGTTTCTGGCTAATCTTATTTACTTGTATATATGTAGTCACACAGCCCAAGGGGGGAAGAAAGGAGTATGACGGTCTTAAAAGAGAAATAAAAAGAAGCTAGAAAGAGAAGAAAGGTATGAACAAAGAAAAATTTTTAGATTACTTTTTTTTTATTTAGAGGGATAGAGAATGTCTGAAGTGGTTAGGAATTTTGTCTACTGTCTGCTCCTTAGAGATTAATTTAAAATTACTTGACCATTTGTTGTGCTTGTTCTGTTTAAGAACTGCAAGCACTTGCCTCTACTGAAAATCATGAGCTCTCTACTGGGCTCCCTCAAGATTAAAGGTAGCAGGAATTATGGTCAGGATAAGATATCTTGGCCTCAAAAGATTAAGCTCTTTTTCCTACCAAAGCACCTGCATAAATATAGACAAATCCAGAATCAACAGAAGATATAAATGTTACACGACTCAGCACAAGTACAGATGTCAGATCATCGGTGAATATTTTAATTTCAACTACTTTCTGTCTTTTCATATAGATGAGTGCCATTACTAGCAAAGTCAGAAATTGCCTGCTTTCCTCTTCTTACTAATTATTGCATATTTTCAGTTCAGTTCTGAGTAGCTGTAGAAATTTTTCATATGTGAAAGTGCAGGTATGTTTATGCTATAATCCTGTTACAATTTTTCCTGTAGCACTTGCAGACCATAAATATAGTCAGTATCCTACTCTTTTGCAACTTTCAGCCCATTATCCAGGTTCCAAAGTGAAACATTTCAAAGATGCTATTAATAATTTTCTGGAACTAAATGTGAATGAAGATTAATTAAACACCAGGTCTTGGCATGGACACCTTGTTTGCCCTTCTTTTGATTGCATTATGATGTCAAACTCTCAAGAAAAAATTATATTATTACTTTATTTAAAATATATTATTATATATATTGTTAAAATATGTTATTACTTTATTTAAAAGATGCAGCATTTGAAACAAATTTGATAATTGGGAAGCTGCACTTTAAAAGCAATGAAGTCTCTGACTACAGTTTTGTGTTAGGTCTAAAAGAATTAGAAGTTCCCATGGAAATACATTGGGAACCTGAGTGCATAACCCCCTCAAACTAATGGGCTAGGATTCTCAAGGGAGGACAGGGGCCTGGAAGGAGTGAACTGTAATCTAATTTTTATAGATTTGTGTACTGGAGTTATCTCTGTAGTGTCTGAGCACATTCCTGGAAGCTACTGCTTTTCTGTCAGCTATTAAGTATCAAGAGGCTGCCTTAAAAATAAAATGTAGGCCTAAATCTTGATCTCCAAATATTATAATTATGGAGTATTTTCAGCGACACCACCCAGTCTATTTAGAGGAGGGAAGAATCCACTCTGTGACATCTCTTCCCTATGTTAGTTAACACTGGACTTTTATTTAATTGACATGCTTGGCATCTCATTTCAGTAACTGATATGAAATTCAAGTAAGGTGGAAGAGAAGGTAGTGGCCATGTGTATATCTATGGGCAAGCAGGATTATGATCCCGTTACCCTGGTACAGCTCTGAAGGAAGTCCTTGGTAGCGAACCAAAAAAGATCGGAAAGTCTACTTCTTGCATCATTGTCTGTTTTAGTGTGCTTAACTGTTGTTGCAAAGCAGATCAAGGAATTTAGATTTCTAGTGTGCTTTTAGGTTGCAAAACTCGTTTGATGCCTTCTCCTGACACCAGATAGGGTCTGAGAAGGGCTTCACCATCTGTGTTTGTGTTGGCTTGGTCTTTGTCTACCGCGTGGGTATGTCCCACAAGTATTTTTCTGTGAATAGTACTTAAGAGTCTTAGTTGATGCCTTTTTGCATGTTCCATTATCTCTTCACATGGCAAACGCACTGAAGGCATTTAACATGTCCCAGATATTTCCATCTCTTCTTTTAGGGAAGTGTAAAATAGGACGGTTAAACTCTTCAGTGTATCTAATGTTGTTGAGTGTTCTCTGAATTTAGTAATAATTCTTCACAGCATTTATCTATAAAGATGCTCTAGAAATGTCTATGCCTTTCAGCTTTTCTAGCCATACATTGCATTTTAACAGACATGCAATGTAAACAGTTTTCCTGGTTAGAGAAATTCTTTCTCTTGAAGTCTCTGGGATGTGTTTCCATTCATGATACAGCCACTCTGATGTGGTAAGTATGTCTGGTAAATCAGGAGGCTAGAGATTCCTTGCATGCAAAATGGTTGCAACAGCTGGGACAGGGAAGGGGGACGAGCTTTGTCAGAAAGTAGTTTTGAGGAAGAAACTTGTGCCTGGAGAGTCTTAGTAATGAAAGAGTTTTCTTAATTAAACACTTAGTGGCACTTCAGGAATGGGCATCCTTAATCTCCAAGGACAGGAACCTGGCTTGTATTTGGACTGGGGGGATAAAAGTTGGTAAGCACATATAAGAAAGTGAAAGAATTTATTTTTTTTTTAATTATTAAAATACTTTTGGGTGCTAAAATGGACAATAACTTTAGCTCTCACATATTGCAAGTTCCTAATAAAGCAAATTAGGCTAAGGTACTCAAGAAGGAAGTTGAAATGAGGATCAGAATCTCACACTACCTTGCTATATGCTTGAACATACTGAAAATGAATATTAATTTCTTGACATGCTATTCAGTCCTCACAGGTCAGCTTCACATTAAATTCTAGATTTCATAGAAGTCAGATTTGTATGTGCTACAGACACAAATACACTATATATTTGTTTAGACGGTATCAAGTAATTTTCCCAAGAAATGTAAGTATGAAATGTCTTTCCAGGAATTTCCTGTTAAATAATAACCTCACTATGAATTTATTCTTCAACTGGAACACTATTGAATAGTACTATATTGTTATAGGGACAAAATGGTGCACTATTGAAGCAGTTTTAAAATGTAAATAGAACTTTTCTTTTGTCTAGATATCTCTCTCAAAAATACCTGATTTGTATTACAAAAATAAAACTACAAGTAACCTGTGTTTCTAGAAAAGGAAAGAAAAACAAAATTGGAACCATATGTTTAGAATGAACTTATTTCTGCTTTCACAAATGGCTTGTTGTACAGCTTTTTCAGAATTATTCCAGATAAGTATTTTGTTGATGACAAGCTAGAATTAAATTAGGATAATACATCCTGCATTATTTTTTAAAAAAAAAAAAGTAGTAAAACAAAAGTATCTTTCTGACTAAGGGCTAGTTGTCACCTTAAAGAAGTTTTGGTTTAGGTTATTAAAGCACTCAACAATGATTGGCTGCCCTTGGGAGACATTTGTTAATATTTTATTCCATGTAAACATCTGGATTTAATTTAGTCAAAGAACATTGTGAATGAAAACTGGCCTCTCTCCAATACCCTGCAATAGGTGTCTGGAGGTTTGAATACTTTGTTTGCATTACTCTTCTGAGATAAAATTTACCATCAGTCCAACTAATTGAGACCCAGTAAGTATCCTTTAATACTATGTATCTTAAGAAAAAATAGAAAATGAAATTGAAGTTCACCTGCAGAATAATCATAATAATCACAGGACTTGCAACAGAGGCATACAAAAGCATTTAGGGAATCACTTTTCAAAGATATAGCAGTAAAACATTTTCTAATCATAGTTAGTGGAAGTTTTCACTCTGAATTTTTGTTGTTTTCCCATTTGATGTCATAACAGAAATATTATAAGCTGCTTTGCTAACCTTTGGCAAACTTCCAATTTATTTTATCTGAGTAAATGAATTTGGACCCTTATGGCCAAATCAGAGAAGTACCAAGCATCTCCCTTTGAGGTACTGAATACTGCATGAAACAGCAACACGGTCATGAATCCATGAAGAAAATATCCCTTGATGATCGTAATATTTATGGTTTTGTCTATGATTATTAGTAACCATGGAGGACATCAATATTGTTGATTAGTTAGTGGACAAATTTAATTCCTTAAATGTAGCTGTAACTTCAAAGTGATGGGCCTTCTTGATTGAATTTAAATTGCATGGTCAAGTTGTGTTCATTTTACAATTTATAAACAACATAGGAAGCTGTTCCTTTATGTAAGAAAAGCCTTTTTGGGGTGTAAGGATATGGGGAGAGGTCTAGCTGAACATATGCACTCCAGCCCATATTAAGGTTCTCCGGCTTTGAGCGTAAACCACTGTAGTCAATTTTCTATCCTGATTCCTTGCAATTTTTTAGTCCTTTGTGTCAAGGAAACCAAATAATTGCATTCCAATTGGCCAAATTATGATATGCCAATATCTTACAGGTTAATTTTGTAAAGTTCTCTGACTGTGGAAAGTGTTACCTAAGGTTTAACTAAGCACTGTTACATCCTCATAAGGTATGCAGTTAGTATTATGCAGCTGCTTAGACTTAGACACAGCAGCTTGGGCACAAATCCTGCACACTTAATCCTACTTTCTCTAGTTTTAGGGACTGCATTTTTTGGGCATGAATCTATTACCAAGACATAAATGTCCAGCACCATTGTGATGATCCAAGATGTTTCACTTTTACTCTGGCTGCCCATTCATAAGGGAACAGCTATCTTTTATGTTCTTTGTTATATCTAAATACATTTTAAAAATAACTTGAAGCAGCATATGTTTCATGGTAATTCTAAATATTAAATGCTACAGGCATGATCTTAAGCCCTTACACCCTAACTATCCCAGAAGGCCAGAGGGATTCTTCAGAGCCACCTGGTAAATCAGATCAACTTGTGACATATTTGCTTAGATTTGCTCTTTCACTGTCACTTAAAGTTCCAGTGTTAGAGGAAAATGTAAAATATGTACTAACTGGTAGGAATTAGAAAGTATAAAAATAGTAATCTTCAGAAATCAAACAGTAAAAATGCATATTAGGTTTTTTACAGTATCTTTAAAAATTGTATGGTATAACAATATGGGGGTGTAGAACATGGATCCATTCCATGTATATAAACTATGTGAATATAACTTGTCATGGATCTTATGAGGATTTTTCTTTGAGATTTTGTTTACAAAAATAATCAGTCCATATTTTTGAAACAGAAAAATACATTCACTTTTTGAGTGTCCCTCTGCAATTTTCCTTGGCTTGATAGAAAACATAGCCATCAAAGGCCAGTGGAAAGGTTGTTCTTGGCCTCCTTCCCAGTTTGTAGTAGGTGAAGGTCTATGTGACATTGGTATCCAGATCCCTTTAGAGGGATGTGGGTGCATACATGGGCTGTATAAACCATAATAAATCACTTGTTTCAAACATAGTTGATCCTTTTTCTTGGCATCTAAATGATTGAGATTGTGCTGTGTTTACTTTGTCTCCTCCTAAATGATGTATTGAAAAGGAACAGATTCTTCCCTGCTCATTTCCTCCTATGACTCTTTTGAACTTATTTCAGTATTTTTATTTCTAAGCCTTTTTCAGGTTATTCAGAGGTATAATTCACTAAGGTTCCAAAGTGATGTGAGCTTGGCAAGACCAGAGATCCTTTTAACAGTATTGTGTCAAGAAGGCAGATAGCTGTGTGTGTCTGAGATATTTAGTTAATAAAGACGAACAGGACAGTTCAAAAAGGTGAATTCCTTCTCTATTAGTAGCTTAAAAAAAAAATAAAATCCTTCCTGTGCTCTGATTTTTGGTTGGTTTTACTAGTTAGATCATTATGGAGTTTCAGGTTTTACACTGTCCTCCAGAAAACTATTAATAATACAGGTACTGGCAGTTTTCAGAGATAAAAGTAATTTCTTATCATGTTTTATGCACAGATTGTATTTTTTTCTCTTACTGAACTGCAGAGTGGTGTTTTGTCCTCCAGGATATCTCAGTGTTTCAGATAAAAGCCCTTTTTTCAATAATTTTCCCATTATTTAATAAGAGCTCCACCAGTTTTATTGATCAGCATTCACAGCAATAGTCTGAAATACTAGAAATGCCACTAACATCTTATTTCCCAAAAATTAAGAAAATGAGAGTGCAAACAAGCACCAAGTATGAGCTTGAAGAAAACACTACTGGCTGCTACAAAAAGTGAGATTTGAATGTGACAGGCTGCCTAGCAAGACTACAGTTAAAAAAACCAAACCAAAACCAAACAAACCACAAAGCCTCTTTTGGTGAGAAGGAAAACCAGAAGAGCTGGTTGATGTTCTTGAACCACTACACATACTGGTGGAAGTGACAGCCTTTCTGATTTCCTTACATATAAATGAAAGCAGAATAAATGGGCAGAGATTCTTTGCGAGTCAGGTCATTTCCAGCTATAGTCTTGCTTCCCTGTGTTTTGTATAGATACTTGAATTCATCTGTTCAGGGGATTGCCCTAGTTATGCAAGTACTTGTTATGGAAAGGCAACACTTCAGTTTACACTGGTATGTCTTTCAACAAAGGTCAGATGCTTCCATGCAAGCACATATGTAGCTTTTTATATAAGGAGTTTGCAGGAGGTCTCTAATTCTTGTCACTGTTAACTAGTAGTCTTACCTATCTGCCAGGGACTGAAAACCTTACCCATTTAGGGTTAAACTCTTTGGAGAATTGTAAAAAACAAAGGAATTTTGTTGCTATAGACAGACTGAGGAGCTAGCTGGATTAGTTCTCACTTCCTTCTCACTACACAAGCCACTGTCATTTTCAGTTTTTATGGAACTTCCTGATTCTAGCACTCTCTCCCTGACCGTGAATAAAACAGCATTTAGCACATGATGTCTGAATACCTCAGTGTCTAATTTTAAATGTTTTTCACTGCTATCTTTGTGTCTATTTTTTTCGCAGTAGCTTAAATGAGGTCAAAGATTTTGTGCCTACAATGCAGGCTAATGTATCTGAGCAATCTAGTCACCAATTTAATATGGGATTTAGGGGTCTTCAATCCCCATTTTGCCTATTGGTTTAAAAAAAAAAGCTGTTTGAAAGCTATATTATTGACTGAGTGCATATTTTAGCAGGCTTCTGATCTATTTATTTATTGTATGTGATCTGGCTTTCTGTTGGAGCGATGGGGATCCTCTGAGCGCTTCAGGAAACTAACTGGAGAAAATGTGAGGCATTCTGCTAGTGTTAGATACAGGTGCAGTATTATATAGGGATCTATACAGTGTTGTCTTAGAAGGAAGCAGTTTGCTCCAACACACTACCCCACATGAAACCGTTCCCTCTGCTCCTTCCATTTGTACACGCCCCATTGCAACTGCGCTTTGTGAGATACAGTGGGAGCAAGACAAAGTTTGTTTTATTTGGCTTTCGTCAATATTAACAAAGAGAAGGCTGATGTTTCTACCACCTTTCTTTTTGAAGCACAGAGTCCTTGATTATCCTCTTATGTATCTTTGAGGTGACGTAATCCCTGTGCTGTTATTTTTCTATACATGAATAGCACTTAAAAAAAAAATCTTTGTTTCTAAAAGCAGGATAACATATCACTTTAAGATCTTTACAAGATCTCTATTTGGAGGTTTAAATTTAGAAACCTGTGCTGTCATTTAAAAAAAAAAACAGTTGCTTTTTATCTGCTTTCCCTCTGGCTCCCAGGAGTCGGTCTCAACGTAGCAGACACTGCATTGCTATTTCCTTTTTAA
>VZZY01020653.1:39887-59858 GCA_013400335.1 Eurystomus gularis
TTTTAAATCTAGGACAGCAAAGCTATGACACTTTTCAAAGTCCCGATGTCCTTGTTAATATTTCTTTTTACTGTGAGTGGAGGTAAAGCTTACGCAGGAAGTGTCCTAGTTTCCAGTTTCTAATTCCAGCAGAAAAACTTTAGAAAACAGAAGTTTGACAGCTTCTTATATTGGTATATATTAAATCATGTATATTGTAGTGTGTAAAAGCTTTGTGCAACATAGAGAAGATAAAATGCAAAAGTATGACAATTTATGATCCACTTGTAAAATATTCTATTGCTGCTTTTGAAAGAATTTCAAACCTTTCACAGTCATTTAACTGAGATGCCTCTGTCTGGTATCTGAGTGCTGGAAACCTCTTAATGGCTCTCCGGTACCAGGAAGACAGTGACAAATTGGAGTTAATTCAGCAAAAGGCCGCTAAGATAACCAGGTGGGTGAAGTACGTGATACATAAGGAAAGGCTGAGAGAACTGAGTTATTTGAACCTGAAGATGGTGAATGGAAAACATCTATTTCATGGGAAGGTAAAGAAAAGACAGAGGATGTCTCTTCCTAAGGGGTCTACAGCTATAGGATGAGAGACAATTGATGCAAACTGGAACACAGGAAATTACAATTACATATGAAGATAAATGTTTTCACTGTGAGGCTGATCAAATGCTGGAACTGGTGATCAGAGAAGTCTGGGATCTTTGTCCTTGGAGAACTGGACAGGACAAAGCCCTGTTCTACCAGATCTACTTGTACCTGCTTTGAGCAGGGAATTGGACCTAAGTTGGTTTGTGTTGCTATGACTGAGCAAAGCTACTACATTTGATGCTGGTTTTGCCCCAAGAATAGGGCAGTATGTCTTTCATATAAAAAGCTTAGTTGTTTTTATAGTTTCTATGAAAATGGGAGACTCCAGATGTACCAGATCCATATCTGAAGCACACTTCCTTGTCCTCTCCCTTCTCTATACTGATGCAGCAGTAATAGAAATTGGGTAAATAATACAGGAACAAAGGACAGGGTGAACAAATGGCAGGAATGCTTTTTCAAAGGGTTTGATCTGGCCAGCAGAGTATGTTAAAATTCCATGTGTGACTTTCAGTCCACAATGAGTAACAGTGGGGTCATCAATAGCAGTGTTTTGAATTCAGTAGAGGAAAGCCTCAATGAGATTTGAGTGTTTGACCACTGCTGACAGGAATGTGTGCCTCACACAGAAATTCCTAGGTTCAGCTGTTTGATAGTACCCAATGAAAAGCTCTCACAAATATAAATATGCACATACACACTTTCTTCCTATTTAATCTCAACAATGTTTTTAGCTGCTGCAGCAGAGACTTAATTAAAAAAAAAGAAAGTGAATACAAAGGAAATAAAATTCTACATCCTTGTCTTTGTGCTCCTAGTTTTATTTACTGTCCAGTCAAAACCAGTTACTCCCACTACTGTGAGAAGCAAAGCTGGGATAATGGTAGTCCTTCCCCATTGACTGTAGTTCTTATGTTTACAACTCATGCTGGAGGGAAAAAGTTTTGCAGGAGTCTGTACATATTTATAGCTATTGCTTTCTGAGATGAAAGATGAATGGCTCTTACTTTCTTCCTATAAATCACTCCTTTTAAGTTTTCTCCAGTATAATAATTTTCTTTGCCTTTTTTATTTGGAGAAAACTGAGTGGCTTTTGGAAGTAAGTTTGTTCATGCATAGTGGGGACACTTTTATTATGGGACAAATGCTGTTTTCCTACATATTCACTGACCTTGGTAGGATTGCAAGTGTGCTACTGAATTCCTCAGGATATTATTTTATTGTTACATTGATGTTATCCGTAAGTGCTGTATATATAAAAGGTTAGATTCTAATGTCTGTACTGTAATTATACTCTGTCCTTATCTATGTAAGTTTAAAAGCCAGTATCGGGGTAGAAACAGGAGGAAAGAATCATCATTTCAGAGTATAGCAGGTATTTAGAAGACAGCAATAGCATTAAAAATGAGAGTGTGAGAAGCAGAGCAGAATGCCTGCCTTCAAAGGATTAGTATGTAAGTGGTGTGCTGCTGATTTTGTTTTTTAAAGCTAACATCTCTTAGAGTACTAGCAGTGGGGAAAAAAAGGAATTGAGCTAATCAGGCAGTCTAGGAGCATTTGTCTTTCTCGAGTACACTTTCAAAATAGAGATGAAAACATTGCTGAGTTCCACAAACCAAATACACCCCTGTGCAACCCTTACTAAATCACCAGAATTGCATCATGCTCTAGTTATCCCTGCAATTCGGACTACATAACATTGAGTTCAAGGAGCTCATATATCAGGGGAATAGATATGTCACCCTTGGAAGATACTGGCGTGTCAGCTAGTTTGCTTCAGGCTCACAAGTTGACAGGGAACACTATTTGGAAAGCCTTGCTTTGGGAAACTCCCGAGTATGGGAGTTCAAGAGGAAATATTAAGTGCATATACTAGAGAGGGCAGGGCATACTGTGCTGTTCCATGAAATGAGAAATAAAGGCAGATCATGGAGAAAGCATCTTTTGGGAGACTTAATTTGTAATGTTTTAATTTCTGCATATACTAGGATACAAAGATTAATTCTAGATACTGTGTCAAAATTACACTCGTGCTTTAGAAAGCATATGTTACTAGAGAGGCTAATCATCCTATATAACTCTATACCATGTTACATACCACTTATTAGGCATCATATAAAGAACATATGCCAAGGGGAAAGCATATAGCTGATACAAAAATGTTAAGGTTGTGAAGATAAAAGGGTATAGAACAGGCTCTATTCAGACAAGACAGTAAGTGGGATGGACAGAGCTTTTGCTGTGGTTTAGGGCAGGAATTTAGCTTGGGATATGTGGCCATGCTCACATAAACGTGATCCCAATACCCAGATTGTCTCTTTCTACACTACATTAATCTTGAAAGTGAAGTGGAGGAAGAAATTAGACATGGTTCCACCATCTTTTAATCAGTTTATTTCTTGGGATCAACCAATGGCAGGGGCTTCTGCTGTATGGGACCTTTCTCTGGCAGATAAACTGGAATTGCAACTTCCTGTGCAAATTTCCATCCCTGTATGCCTATGTAACTTTGCTGTCTGTGTCAATGGGCTTTGACCCACTCATACTCTGCATGCTGACCTTTTTCACAAGCTGACTATAAAGAAATTAATACAGGCTATGTATTCAGTTCTGGCCCCTTGCATGGGTCAAGATAAGTTTAATGGCTGCAGCATGCGAAGCTCAGGTTCTGCGAAGGTTGTGGAATGCCAGCAGAGGAAGAATGGTGGAAAACATTTAGCACCAATTGAAGCACAGTTGACTTATGCATTTCAAATAAATTAAAAGTGTTCTGACAGCATCTGGAGGTCCTTTTAGGAGTTCATAAAATCTCTGAAGATAAATCTAAGTAAACTCTAGGCTTTAAGCTTTGTCTGCAGTGGACTGTGGAAGTGTAGTGAGTTAAAGAGAGCAGGCATTTTCATAGTTCTCTCTTATTTTTAACCTGTCTATATTGTTATACAGCTGCCTGTGGTTGGTGATATGAGCAAAGTATATTTAAGTATATTTTCTTTAAACACATTTTATGTTGACATATTTTATCTCACTGCTAACTTTTAACTTGTATTGTTTTCATGCTTGCTAGAAAGCACTTAATGCTAATTCAATGTGCAGATTTCTAAATATCATTGCTTTTAAATCCTGATTCACACTACAATATCTTGATGCCGTAATAATCTAGATGAGGACTTGATATTTACTCTGCTTGGCTTTCCAGTTAAATGAGTTTTATGAGATTCTGCCCTCTTTCAGCTGCTTTTCAAGTTGTCAGCTTTCACATCACTGTCCAATTTTTACCAGTGATAAAGGTAGGTTTTTTTGCTTGCTGTATTTGTGACAGTAAGTAATCAGATGCACAAGTGCTCAAATTCTGAAAAAGTCCAGAGGCTAGACTTGATCGGTTTCACTGCTTGCAGAGTGAATGTTTGTTAGTAATTATACTGTCTTCTTGTATGAACAAGATACCTAATATAAACAGAGTTGTACTAAGTGTGGAAGTATAGCTAATAAAACCTGCAAAATCACTATATGGTATAACAGCTCAGCCTTTTGAACAGACCAAGCCTTGCCAGGACCCAGTCTTCACTAATGACGTAATCTTTGCTAATGAGCCTTCAAAAATATCTAGCCAAATAGAGCAAGATCTTACATTAATACTAGTGAATAATCTGGGGTAGCTAACAGTTCATTATAGTGTGGCAGAGGCTTGATGGAGTGCTGACAAATGGGTAGCAAAAAAGACAATGTTTCCAGAAAATGTGAAGTGGTGACTTTGTTTTCTATTGTGGATTTGACTCAGAAGATTGGAACTTGAGTTCTGGCCTTCATATCCAACACTTGTTGGCAGCATATCACTGTGTAAATAAATCTATTTAGTTCTTTTATTCTGGTGAGTTTCCCAGATCACGTCAAAGTACATGAAATACATGTTAAAAGGAAAATACCTTTTATCTTAATGAAAACAATTTTAAAATGCTTTAAATATTTATTCTTTAGTCCAACATATATAAAATGAAGAAATATGCACTTGATATGGTTATATTTAGTTTAAACAAACACTCGTACTTTCTGTGGGAAATAGTGGGAAAGGTTATCTGTATCATAACACAGCTGAATATTTCTGCTTTGTATGATGCTGTGAGATTAGGTGTTCTTGCATGGTGTACTTCAATCTATCCTGGCTTACATTTTGAACCCTTGCACTCCCTCCATCTTGTAAAAAGAATGTTGGAAAAGTACGGAAGAAATACAAGTTGTATTTTGGGGAAAGATAAGAATTATGAGATGTGAGTCAGCGGTTTTGATGACGGATAGATAAAGTTCACTTGTAGGCGTTTTCTTGCCTATTACTATAAATTGTAATACAAACATTAGCAATCTCATATATTTCCTCTATAGAACAATATATTAATTACAGGATGTGAGCATGTTTATTTGTAACTTGACTGATGACACAGAGAAGGATGATGATTATAAAAAATAAATACAGAGAATTAAAATAAGATGATAGCAAGTAATATAACACTCACAGTCTTTGCCTTGGTGGATACTGCCTCCACTTCCCTTGAAAGCTTAAGAGGGTGCCAGTATGTTCAAACTCTGACTTAGGTTTGAAGATTTATGTTATGGCCATCATGTGCAGGAGGAATTTATTAGTATGACGAACGTGTTATTTGAAACATCACTGAGTTGTTATCCAGAAACTTGATTATTTGTTTTGTGAGCTATTCCATTTGTAGTGGCTGTAAATGCAATGTAGGAAGAATACTCTGGATCTGTTAAACTGGAGAACACTATTCAATAGAGTGGGAAGTGATTACATTTATCATAATTTCATCTTCTTATGTAAGCTATATGAAAACATTCCCTCCATCCTTCATGATTAATTTTCAGGTGTGCATATATATTACCTTTCTAGTAATTAAATTATTTCAGATCTTACTGTGGATGAAATTAGATTGTGGTCACTGGAAAGGAGACCACATTCAGGTTATATGAAGTCCAAAACCTTATTATGTGATAATTTGTAAGTTCTTTGAGTGTGTTTTAAAGAGTATTACTTTCATATTTAAATGATGCTCTAGGCAAGAGGTGCATATTCTACCACCGTTCTCTGTTTCTCAAGTGATGAACCTAATGCAGATTTGCACCACCCTGAGCAGAGGTCTTAGAATATAGAGAGAGCATATATGATCTGTCTTGTACAATGTCTTGCCCTAGCTTACAAAGTCGCTTCTCACTGTATAGATTCTTCTATGCTATTCTCCAAATTGGAACTTGCCTGCAAAATTCTCCTATAAAGGTTAGTAGGGTAAAGTCAAAACCTGGATGTTGACAATTATTTTGATTTCCTGCTGTGTATATTTAGATGTGTGTCAGTGGTCCTTTCTATTTCTTCATAAGTCCCCTTTGTTTCCCTTTTATCTAGTCAGGCTTTTCATCAGTATGTAGAGGAAAAGAGAAGCAAAATATGATGGATTGTGCAGTAACTGAGGGAGTTAACTCATAGCCACTTAAATATATGGCTTTAAGATATATTATTCCCCTTCTTATGCTTTACTTCATTCCTGTAGAGAATTAAGGGCATGTGCACAATTAAATTACAGGTAGCAATCTCTTTCCAGTTGAGAGATTCAAAGACTTGAGCAATTAGTCTGCCTGTTAGGCTCAAATCACTAAAGCCACGGAGATTCTAACACTGACTTCGTTAGAAATTCCTCTGAAAATGGCAAAGACTTAAAGCAGTTCTCTTTCCCCTGTTTCAGTAAAATATAATGTAATAAAATAGAACTTTTCTTGAGGACTATCAACAAGTACCAGGGGAGCTCCCCAAAGAGCTGATTCCTGACAAATGGCATCTGTGTTGATGGAGATCAAACAGGGTTAATGCCCAAAACTACTGATGAAAATTGTAAAATAGAGTAATGCTTTCAGCCCTTCTCTACCAGCTATTGAAACCTGTGGGAGATTTCCTGTGAACCAAGAATCAGAATGCTGGCAGATATGTTGAGAAGAATTATGACAGCAGTTTCGCTTCATGAAACTGGAAGTAGGATGCAGTATATCCATACAGCTTTCTCTTCACCACTGCACCATAGTCAGAAGGATAAAAATATTAATTTTAAATGTGATGTATGAATTAGCATGGGAGATCCATTTGGCGGTAACTCAGCTATTCATGCTTGGCCCACAAATTTTTCTGTCTGCTGCATAGATAGGAATGGGCTGTGCTCCCACAGCACAAATGGAGTATGAATGTTTCCTGCTATTCACACTGTTCTAATATCCTGGGAATTCCAAGGCCTTTTATAAGCTGGAATCAGTCCTGTGTAAGTTCATATATGTAACTCTATTTATATAGAAGTGTAAGCATATGAAGATCTTCTTTGGAAGATGAAACTCAGGCTAGACTTTACACAAATGGAGAAGGCCCAACACAGTTTCTTTATGATGCCAGAGATATAACAGATGAAATAACCTATTATTTTCACAAACCAGAGAGAGGTCTTCTAGCTAAAATGGATCTTTCCTAATGAAGGTGTCTTACAGCAAGCATAGAAATTACTCCTTGCAGTCAGCAGAGGAATACAGTGAAAGGCAGCAGATGCTCTTCTGTGCCTCAGGGTATAAAGTAGTGAATGGCAGGACCCAGAGGAAACAGTGTCTTACTGCGAAACAGTGGAGAAAAATCAGTAAGGCTTCTCTGTAAGTAATGTTATATGGCTGATGTGGGCACCTCATGAAAAATGGAGTGTGTATAAGTGAATCTGTGTGTAAGCCAGTGGTGATGCCAGGGGATTCTTCTGTTTAAACATGTAGCTGGCAAATGTGGCATGCTTTCCAAAACCACATTGTGAGGATTGATTCTCAGTACCATAATTCACTACTTCTCAACAAATACAATATGTCAGCCGGGGAGCGGGGGGAAGCTGTAAAAAGCTGTATTTCTAAGATTCTGAATCTGTGCTTCATAGTAAATGAATGTATTTTGGTACTTCTCTTTGCTGATATCTATCTTGATAAAACACTTTTTTTTTTTTTTTTTTTCTAGACAGTGACTTTGAGAATATGATCCCTTTCTGGGGTCATATGCTTCTGGTTTGCATATTGCATCAAGAAAACAAACCATCCTCTTTCTTAGATCCATTCACATCCTCTTACTTACTGTCTGTCACCTCTGAATAGTGCTGATTGTTAAGTCCTTTCTTCAGTAACCTCAACACAGTAGAATTTGTGTCTTTTTTAGTTAATCAATTCAAATATTCACATTTTCCTATGCTGCTACTTATGCTTTGGAAGAAGGTTTTGCACACCTGCAAAACTCTGTGATTTTCATTCAAATACCAGTAAATTTTTTGCCTCCCACTCCCTATCTTCCCCCTGCTTTTTTTTTTTTTGCTCATGCCTACAAAGCAAAGGATAGATATCAGGATGTCAGCATACTCTTAACTGCTTCCCATATTGCTAGCTTTTATTGTCTTGCAACTTTCTTTTGTCCATGTTCTCTTTTCTGTCTCCCATCTTATACAAAATTCTCTGTGGGGCAGGAAGTCTCCTTCTGACTTTATGTTCATTGAACAGCTGGCATAGTGAAACTCTAGCATATGATTAGGTTTGAATGCATTTAATAAAAGAAGCCTTACCTGTCTAACTTAGCCTAGTGCAAAATTGGACTTGATAGTGTTAAGGCTGTATAAAGGGATCTATTAGGCTTTGAACTTGTCTGTATGGGTAATAGTATATAGTTATAGCACTTGGTCTAAGCCAATCTCTGCTGGTGCACCAAAAAAAACCCAAGCATGCAGCAACTGATCTGAAATGCAGAGAAACCAGCATTTCTTAGCCTGCTGACTGAAATTAGTTGTATAAGTGTTTTCATGTTCTTAAATCAGACCACAATATTTACGTCTTTGTGTCATTGCAACTGCAATTCAAAACTCAAGGTAAAAACATGAAAACTGGGAATGGCTTAGAAAAATCCCTCACTTGGACCAAGAATTTTAGGGGCAAGATTGACTTTTTTCTTGCTTTTTTCCTCCATCAGCACAAGAGATTGCAATTTATAACCTCCCTGCTTAATTTGTATTGAGAATCTATAGAGATTTATTTCCTTGGTGTAGGATATGGTCTTTTCATCATGTTCTTTGGGGTAAGCAGGTTTGGGGGATAGTATTTTAAATGCAGTTATTGGTTTGACACATGCAAGCTTACGCTTAAGCTATTGCAATCCACAATCCTTGGACAGAACAGATAATGGAATATACTAGGTAAAATTAAAGGAGTTTTGCTCCAGATCCCTTTGATCTGCGATGATCAATGTTTGCTGTGGTGTATTTAGCAGTACCGACATAAGCAGGTAACTCTGTGCCACCCAGTTCTTATTTGTGTTGGCTGTCAGTTTCTATGGTATGAAATCAGGTTGAAAAAAGTTTTGCATAGTACAGGAATTTTGTTATGGTTTCATTAAGCGCCAAGTTATAAAAAGTTAAAAAACTAGAAAGCTACAAAGATATGTTTAAAATAGTTTGTGTGGATTTATGATAAGCATGTACATACTTCAGAAGGCCTCTGGCACTTATAAGCCCCAGTGTCTATCCTCTAACTAGATTAATTTAATTTCCATTAGAATTCAACAAATGCAGCAGCCAGGGGTTGTTTTTCATTCCCAAGGGGTACTTTCTCCTTGACAGAAACTCCTGATACCCTTTTGCTTTTCAATGTCTAATTATTAGACAGCAATCAGGAAGGTCACAATGAAATTTGGAGTTTATGGTAAACCGTTTAAAAAGGAGGAAAAAGTTAAGTGGCCATGGCTTAAAGTACTTTCTTAATGGACTTCCTAACTAAGGAGGAAGAGGAAGATATGCAACCCTGAAAAACACAATGCACAACTCAAAAAGTTGAAAAGTTTAATTCCATTATTCAGGTTCAAGAGAGAGTACTCATTGAAAAGGGACACTAAATTGTCAAAATGGAATTGGAAATGAGGAGAGATGGCAGATTTAGTAGCTGGAATCAAGCAGTTCTTTCCTGTTTTCCAGGAATGCACTGAAATTCATCTCTGCCTCAAAAAAGCCTCCACAACACAAAAGCAAAACTTTGGACGCAGCACTATAGGAACTTTCCAGTCAACAATGAGGAGAATTTTGATAGGGTAAATTAGTTGGATTTTTTGAATGAACTCTAATTCCTTGCTAAAAGCAGTTTTACAGCTGCTTTGATGTGCAGCTGGGGAAGATTCTGCTTTGGTTAGTTACCACGATAGGTCACATTCCAGGGCTTCCCATTGTAATACACTTCTAAGGACTATTTATTGGAAACTCATGGATGAAATTTATTGATTATGAAAATTATTGTCTGTAATGTGATGACTAAAGGGGCAGACATGTTTGTTGAAACTATTGGAGTCAATTCATTTGAAAACGGTCTCTGAATATTGTAGTTTAGGGCATACACAGAGATGTTTGATTTTACTGCTATGGCAAACACTTTCTAAATGTGTAGGATGCCCAACAGCAGTAGTTCTGTAGCAAGAAATGGCCATGTTCTAGAGCTTACATTCTTCTGAACAAACTAGGGATTTTTTTCCATTAGCATTTCCATTTTTTCCATTCTAAGGAAGCACATGTTACAATAATATATTAAGAAATAGCAAGATTGAGACTGTGGCAGGCCTCTGCTTGATATGATATACCTTCAATTGTATATTATTTACAATAAAGAGATGGTGATATTGTAGGCTTCCCTAATACTATATGTGAGGCCATGCAGGCAGTCAGGGTTATATTATTTTATCATGTCTTGAAGTGCCTCCCTGGGGTGTGCCTGTTGGAATCCAATCCTGTCTGCAGGATCCTTGTGGTAATGGATGCACTATGCAAGGCTTCTCCTTATCCCCACAGGGCCAGCCAGGGCAGGATTTGCTCCATAATTATGAAAAAGGATGTGTATTTCTCTGTGCAGATGTTCAAATTATGTCCTTGCTTGCTTTCACTTAGAGAGAAATAAACTTTTCTGCAGTATCACAGTGAACACAGGCACAGCTTGCAAAGGATTTCTGTTAACATCTTATTGAATGTTGTTACCATGTCACCCAAAAATACTTCGGAAGATGATATCTTTGTGCAGCTGACAAGCTTTAAATTTTCTCTCAGACAGCTCTGTAAATGTGTGATCTTCCCAAGAGCTTTACATTTTAAGCAAACACACAAAATCATATTAACAAGTATGGATTTCTTTATAACCACATAAGAAAATTTGTTCAATTTTGGGCTTATTTTGGTGTATATGCTTAATCTTTAGTGAATCAAGTCTTGTAATTTTTAAAAAGAGAGTATTTCACCTTAGCCGGGGAGCTGTCCTTGCAACACAATGGAGATAAATGAAAAAAAAAAAAGAGGCAAAAACCACCCAACCCCAAAAACCAAACCAACAAACAATAACAGGAGTTAAAAACCCAACATCTTTAGTAGGGAAAATTATGGTGATGTTACTAATGGTCATTGTCACCATGCTGATCAGAATGGCAAAGCTATTCTTGTCTTATTACATTATTTGAATTATCTTGTTGCAAACCAGGCCGTTCGTTGGGTTTTTTTTCTCTTGAGACCAGGGATAACACTGTTATAATGACCTCCCTGAATAAAAGGAAGCCTGTAATTCAAAAGCTTTCCTGTGCAGCACTGGCAATCTAGGGGGAGGGCTGGAAACAAGAGGTGCTACAATGGTAAATGATATTACAGTAGGAAAGAAGAAAGATGTGCAGTATGAAACAGGCATTTGGATCAAATAACATTGCTTTCTCTGTACTCAGGTGCGAAAAACAGAATGTTGTCTTTTGTAATTTTCCCTCTTCTCTAGTAAATCACAAGTGTCAGGGATAGTGCATGTAATCAGATTTCTTTGTGGCCAGCAGCTTCTTCAGGGAGGCACCCCCTCTGATTTTATAATCCTCATTACACTCTGTGGTGTCTGCTCAGACTAACTCCCAGGAAAATTAACAGGAATGTTGCATGGCAAAGGATACCTGATAATCAATATCCTTACTTTATACTGTTTCCAGAACACCTAATGTAAGGTGTTATATTTAGCCAGTATGTGCTAATTTGCTGATGTATTTCTGGTGACAGGGCTTTGTTGACAATTATAATGATCTCTAAACACATTTTAGACACAAATAGGAACATGAATAAAGTGGACCCTTGTTGTACTGTATGATCTTGCGGCATTTATGTCTTGGTGGTCACCAGAACTGTGCTGAAAAATTACTAACGAGGAAAAATCAAAACTCCCCAATCACCTTTCATTTAAAGCTGAATGCAAACCTTGCTGCTTTGTCCAAGCTTCCCCACAGTAGTGCTCTCATTCTTACTGATTCATGCAGAAAATTAAAACCAGGAGACTTTTTGTCCCTGTTTGTATGCACAGAGGAAGAAGAGAAGAAAAAAAGGGTGGAAGCATGACCATTTTCTTCGGGTGTTCTCAAAATGCTCTTTTTCTGGCAAATGTTTGTGACCGTGCTTAGTCATGGGCATGGGTATAGTCAGTAAGTAAAGGCTAAACAGAGGAACAATGAAACATTCATGTTTACGGAGAGAGCTAGAACAGTAGGAATTGGTAGACGTGGCAGGATCTGAGCAAGGTGTTAATCATGTGCCTCGGGAGATTGGTTGCAAGTATAGCAATGGGGATTAGTGTGTGTTTTCTCATCAGAAAATTTGAAGAGTAGCCATGAGTCTCTGTCAGAGGCTCACAAAAGCAAAAAAGGGATTTGTAAGCAAGGAAAGTGATGCCACTCTCCTTTTCCCTCCAATATGTTCAAGGCAACTATTTCATAAATAAATAGGCTTGTGCCAAAGACATACCTAAATCCTATACGGGTCTTCTCCTGATTGAAACATTTTAGGAAGGCTCAAAATATTGGCTGCTTGCCTGAACTAGGAGTAATGATATAATGAAACAAACTAAGAATTTAGAGAGGAATGACCTATAATGTACTTGGTATGGGACTATGTTTGAATACCTCTTTGAAAACTGACTTCTTTGTGCCAGCTACAGGTGTTTATGGACGCTGTTTGCAGTTTGTTTCTGCACTAAACTAAAGATGCGTTGAGTTTTGTTCTGAACTTTTGTGGTGGTGCAGGTCCCCCCAGCTTGGCCTGCATTTTGATGTCAATGCCAGCCATTGTGTTCTTGTTTAATTACAAAATACAGTGGGCAGGGACAACTTGGTACTTTCTGATCCTGCCTAATGAGGCAGTGAGTTGAAGCAAACTGGTACCTTCCTGTCCTGGGTATAAGTACAGTGAGCTGGAACGACTGGGCACTCCCTAACCACACTTGAAATTCCTCCTGCCTGGATCATAGCCCCCTTTGAAGAGTGCCAAGGTTGCCTGACAAGAAAAATGGCCACAATGAGAAAGTATTGACCAGAGTCAATTTATCTTGCAACCCTATAAATACCGAGCCTAAGTGGGGCCCCCTGGAGCTCTCTGGGATCACAGCAGGCTGTGTCTTGGCATCTCCCCCTGTGCTGGGACACCTCTCAGGCCAGACTCAGACCATCTGCTGGTAAAGCTGACAAAGGGAAAGACCATCCGCTTGTAAAAGCTGGCAAAGGGAGACGTGAGTAATTCACTAAAATTGGGTTTCATAAAATCCTAAAGATCATTTGGTACCAAGATTTACTATAATTTGCAGAAAAGGAAACATCATAGTTATAGGTTAACCTTGTATACATCTCTGTGTGATTTGCTTAGAGCACGTTGCTGAATCCTTATCTAATCACTGTATTGATTATAACTTATTATTGATTGATTAAGCATTGCTATATATCATATAGCCTGACCTTATGATTCACCGTAACAGTGTTAATGAATTTTAAACTGCTGCTACCTTAAAGTTATATAGGACCCCCAATGCCATGTTAAATCACTACAACTCTTGTAGCCAAAATCTTAATCCTAAACCGTTGACCAAGTTTGGCACTAGAACTGAATCTAGCTACACCCAGACTTCTCTCCAAGAAGGAGTTCAGAGAGCAAGGCGGTCCATTCAGAAACTCGTGACTCAACGGGAGGCTCTTCCTTACACCTTTCGTTCTCAGTCTTTGTGTAAAATCATTCCAGCCCAACCCCAAGCCGATTTTTCCTTGTGTATATTTCTCCCACATAGTGAGTGAACTGTGCCATCAAATTGAACCTTGATAAATCTGTTACACTTTGCTAAATTCCATCAAATTCATTAAACTTTGTCAAATTATCATTCTACCTCAATAAAAGGTATTGCTGCTTTTCTATTCTGGGTGAGGTGCATTCCACAGCGAGCAGGATCCTAAGTCAGGGTTCCACAACAAGTTATTGAAGTGAAACCACTTGTCTGCGACTATATAATGTTTAGGCTTTAGCTGGTACCTGATTATTTGTGTATACGGTTTGTCTGTCAAACTAAGTCAGATCTGGTAATAGTCTTTGACTTAAAAAAATAAAAACAAACCCCGTTTAATTGGTGACTTATTACTTGATATTGTTTCTAACTATCTATCACTGTCCAGTTACATTGTTCTTCAGGGCATGGTGGTGTAAGACTAATTTCTGCCACCCATGAGCATAACCTCCCAAGAACCTTGCCAAAAGAAAACCCTCAAATATGCCTTCTTATCTTGTTCAACTTTTCAGACATGCAAATTTCAAGACTAGGAAAGTTATTATGTATGTTTCACACTTATTTAAAAATAATTTTTAATCTTGTAGTTGACTTACTGAATTGCCAAGTAGTTATGAATTTAATTCTATATGGTATCACATGCTACATGTCCACAGCATTTTTGCAATGTTATACCATATTAAATGTTATCTAGTCAGACATCTTCTTTTCTACTCAGAAGGAGTTAAATGAAGACCACACATTTACATAGTAAGAACTGGATGAATCAGGAGATTTTAATTGGTTTTAAAGGTTTTTAAATTTAGTTGGAATCTAAAATGGGTCACGGCTAACTGGAATTGTATTTTGTCTAATGACTAATTATGGATTCTTGCAAAATAACTTGATGGTCTTAAGCCTTCCCTTGCATTCACACTGATCCTCAGGAGGACAGTGCTTGTGGTGTCTCGATTTATTGCTAATAGTGTACTACTTCTGTCTTCAAAATCAGAGCTTGTTCTAAAACAGAACTTAGATGAATTACTTCACCGACACTGGCAGACAGCCACTTGCTTCCCTCCTAAAACTGCAAGGTAATAATTGTCTAGAAATATGCTGATCATAAATATTTCTATGGAGCTCCATTACCTATCAGATTTGTTAGATAGCCTACAATTGTATGATAGATTATTGAAATGTATTTTCTAAATAATTGCTGCATAAAGAAAAAAATATGTGCAACCTAATCCTATGATTCCCATATGCTAGGATACCTACAAAATGGCAAGATGCTGGCCGTTATCAGAAGGTATGAAGCTGGGGAAGAAGGCAAGTCTTATATTAACTTTTATAGTGCTTCTGAAGAGTTAGTAGGTTTGGTATTGCCCAAAATCTCCAGTTCTAAAAATGCATCCATCTCTAATATGCTTTAGTATGTTTATATCATTTAAAGGGTAACAAGGCACCTTTTCTTGCCCGGAATAACTTTAAAAAAATAATTTAGTATATTTTTCACTGTAAAAAGACTTTTTGTCTCCCCAATACTGTGTACATTGCTAAACTAAAAATATTTCTGTCTTCCTAATCTTTCTGTAAAACCTGTCTTCTGCTTCTTTGTACAATTTCAGCTTCCTATAAATCCTGAAAAAGGATATAAGTGGTAAACCAAATGCATGACATTCAAATAAAAACAAAAATATAAGATGTTTCTTTATAAAATAACTGAGATCAGTTAAATTAGTCAATTATGGTAATTATGAAATACAGAATATCAGTTTGATATTTTTGCAGGTTGTTTGAAGACTCAGTACATAGCTGCACTGTAATTAATAATAGACTATAACATACAGTTTCTATGAGTATATCCAATGAAATCCAATGGTACAGCAGGACCATCAAATCCAACCAGTTTAATGTAGCATTAGCTTAAAAATGTAATCTTTATTATTTTAAATACTAAGTTGGGGATTCTACTTATTTGCCTTCTGATACCTTAGCTTTTACATTTGAAGGTTTTTTTTGTTCACCTTTTTTAGTGGAAGCCAAATTTGAGGGAACCACTCGAATGCTGTAGATGTTAGAGGTAGCATTGCAGGAAAAAATCCCCAAGCCTTTTGTCGTGTGAAGTATTTATCAATCAACTGACTGTAGTCAGCAATCCTGTATGCAGCCTTGCGGGATAGGAGTGGGCTATCGCACATATTTCAGAGAATCTCATCACTTTCTTACAAACTAGTCTTAGTTCAACAGTTTGTATAAGAAGGTCTTCAGTGTATCCCAAAATTGCTTTCTTGTGGTGTTCTTGTTAGCTCAGAATTTTGTTACAATACAAAATGTGTGGTCCAAACATGTGAAACAGCCATTGATGCTTTCCTGAAAAAGTAAGTTTATTTTTTAATTAACTGCTTTAAGTAACTGTGCTATTCTTTCATTTTCTTGCTGTCCCTAAATGAATGTTTGGGAATAGAGATGTTTAGCACCCTAGGCAGTGAAGAACAGAAATTTAAAAAACCAAACTCATTCTACTGCAGAATGAAGAGATCAGCAGAGATCGGTAACTGATCTCCCATCTTAATACTATTGTCTATAAGAGCCCTCCTGGATGTTTGAGACAAACTTTGAAAGCCTGTCATCTTCCTTTCTGTGATACTGGGAAATCGTGGATGGCAAAAATCATTAGTAATGCATCTAAAGTGCTAATATGTATGGGGAAGATATTAACTGGCTAGAAAAAGTAAGGTTAGAAGTATTTTAATGTATATTTTTGTAAATAGAATGTATAGCCATTTTCTTGTAAAGTCATACTGTACTTAGTACTTTGAGGAATGGTTATCTTAGATGTCCTTTGGTAATTTGTGTAGTCACTAGCCTGTAATTAGTGTACTGTGTTACCTTCAGGTACTTTGTTTACACAAGCCTCAAAATAAGTGTCTTTTGTTGGATGCTGTGTACTCAATTTTCTAAAGAACTTAATGTTCTCATTTGGATACAGAAAAGTACTTAGATTAGGATGCTCAAAACTGGGTAAAAATTAATTCTTCATTACTTTTAGAAACTTTAAAATGCCCTAAGTAGAAAATACACTTAAGCATGTGTATTTTTGCTAGCTTCAGTGTTGTTACAGACAGGCTTTGAGATGTGTTTGAGTGCTTTGCTTAGGACATAGGTACTTAGCTACCAAGATCAAGTGCTACTTTGATCAGAAGCAGTGTTTCTGCCCAAGAAACCAGATCCAGCCCCAAAATTTGAGTATCCAGTTTATCCATTGGTAGTCATATTTCTACATCTCAAGAGAATGCTGCCATGTATTGCTAATACTCTCCTCATTTTTTAAACAAATAATGTGTTTCCGGAAACATAAAATATCACTAGTGACTTGTCACTTTAAATCTCAGGTATACTATAATAATAATACATGAACTTTATGTGAGTTGCTGTAATATTTTACAAATAGTGTGAACTAGTTTATCACTTTTTACTAAATGAATATGAAATAATAGTACTTTTAAGAGTGAGAAAGCTGTCTAGAGTTCAGAGGAGAAAAAAGTATTTTTTTACATCTTAATATGAAACTGAAAACTTAGAGATATTATTGTCTAGCGAGGAAACACAGTAACCCCATTAAACTATAGGCCTACATAGATACAGAACTTTATCAATGGCAGTGGTATACGTTTCCATAGTGACAGTAGGTACTTTTGCTACTAAACAATGCATACAAAAGTAATGCAAATAAATAAATAATTAGTAAAACTTGATGTTAAAAAGACTAACTTCAGCTTGCAATTATTATATTCACAGATATGGCATCCCCATAGAGTCACCCTTTATTATTTGGCATTTAAAAACAACCTCAGTTGGAGTTCTGTGTCTGGTTCCCAGAGCTATAGTCAAAAAGGGATGAAAGGACTAGTTGCAGAGTATGCAAAGAGAAAAGAATGATCAGAGGTCTTGCAGCAGCGACCTATAGATGGAAAGTAACTGATGTAATGTACTGAAGATTAAAGTCTTCAAAAACAGAGAAGGGAAAACATGTTTCTGTGTTTACTGAAGTGTTTCAAGAATGGGCTAAGATGATATTTGGAGATTTAGGTTATATATCACGGGGAGGAACGATGTAGTGGTAAGGACAAAAACACTAGCATAGGTTTCAGAGGATGGTTTAAAAATTTCTGCTGCAGGAGGATTTTTATGAGCTGTTCAGACAAACATGTCAGAAATAATGAAGGTTTAGCTGATTCTACCTTGGAGCAGGAAGATGGATTAGATGACCTCTTAAAGGGTCTTTGAGATCTTTTAACCCTCATTTCCTACAGTAATGAAGCTTGTGCAATCTTGCTATGGGGCCTATTCCTGTCAGGTCCCGCTACTAACTTTTGAACCTGTGGGCTAATTTCACCCCAGTTTGGGGGAGGAATGAGTCTCAAAGACACTGAAGTTCCTGTAACTTTCTTGACAAGTGTAATAATGGATAGTGGAGGAAAACTGATATGAGTGTTCCTTTTGAGGAAAGGAGGAAAACGTTAACTCTTTGGTCTACCAGCTGGGGAGCTCAAAGATGTGAACTGGGTGATGGAGCAGTGGGTGTATGCACACTGCTGGGAAGCAGCTGCGTAGGTGCTGCGTCTGGGGCAGATGTCAGTTACAGGAATGAGTGTGCTGGGAGCTACAAGGGGTGTTAAAGCATCTAAACAAGCTGGAGGCATTTCAGCCTTGAGATTAGCAAAACATGGAGAGAAGTGGGAGGTTCCTGTGCTGAAGAGGGGGAGAGAGAGAGAGAGAAGAAAAATCTATCAGAAACTAGGTTTATTTACTTTCACTGCTCAAGGAACTAGTTTCCGTTCAACGAAAGGCAAATGCTTAGTAATGCTGACCAACAAACAATGCATTGATCTGATACAGGACTGTGAGACTTCCCTTTTCTTAGTAAAAAGTTTGTGTGTATTGGCAGTAACAAAGCCTTAACCGCAGAGATGCTTTGTACAAAACCACACAGACTACTGCAACTGATAAGCATTCTGGTTCTCATACCTAAAAATACTAGCTGCTGCTATTATAGGAGCTTTTTTCCTTGTTGTCTGTAGGAGACTACTTTTTTTGAAGTTTCCACTACTGAATAGACTTCTATATGTTTAAAAATACAGTAAATGATTGGCCCTACTCTGTACTAAAATCAAAGGTGGAAAAAAACCTCTGAATTGATAACATGTTGCTTCAGGATTGTGTCCTTCCTATCCAGGTCAAAAATAATACTTTACTTAATCATAGCATATTTCCTTAAGTACTCAGTAAGTCAACCCAGCTATGGGGTGGCAGTCATGGCCCCGTGTGTCACTCCTCATGGATACTTAAAGGAAAAGGCTCAATAACCACTGCATAGCTACAAGGTGGGCAGGGAAAAAATACTTGCAAAGAAGTTACACTGCTATAGTTGTCATCCTTTGGTAAGAAATAATTGGTATTCTCGGTATTTGGGAGGACTGTTAAACAGTGGGTTTGGTACATATTGTACTGCATTGCTGCAGTGATGTATTTTTGAGAAGCTGCCTTAAAACTAATCCCTGAAATCTCTGAGTAAGGGTAGACTTGGCAGATTCAATGCCGAATATTATACATTAAAAAAAAAAAAGTGCTTTCTGGTCATCAAAAGGAATGATGAGGATATCGAGAACCATCTGGATAACCAATTACACTAGCCGAGAAAATGCTTCAGTTATTCAAAAATTGAAGTAAGATAGAAAATATGTATTTTTAAACATTTTACCGAAAATAAACAGTATCTCTCCTCTGGCTTCAGTAGATGAACAAAACATACGTAAGTGTGCTAGTAATTACATTACCTTCATCCAGTTTAGGTGCTGAAAGTTCGGTATGTATTTAGGGCATTGCTGGACAGGGGCCTAACCTGGATTATGCAGTCTTTGAAGGGGAAGAGACTGGAGGAGGAGTTTGTTGTTAGCAGTCCCTTAAAATCATCAGAATGCTCCTGTGCTGGACGTTACCGACCTCTGTAAGAACGGCCACTTGCGCGGGCTCTCTCATTTTTTAAAAACTAATCAACAGGCCCTGCGACGGGCCCCAGTTGGGCCCGCGAGGCCTGGACTCGCACACGCGGGTGTGCCAAAACGCCCGCTTTCGACGCAGAGTGCTCCCACTGACCTGGAAGGGGCCGCTGCCACGACTCCGCGGGCGCCAGAGGGCGAGGGCCGGGCCTGCGGCCTCCTCCCTGCCCCAGGACGCGGCGCCGCCCCGGGCTCGCTCGCT
>VZZY01020653.1:60745-73469 GCA_013400335.1 Eurystomus gularis
CGCTCCGGGGCCCCGGCGGCTGCCTCGCTGCCTGCGTCCTGGCGGGCCCAGCCGCCGCGGGAAACAGGTTGCCGGAGGCAGTGGGCCACTGGGTGCCCCTCTGTGACATTTCCTGGGAGGGCTGCTGATCCGGTGAGAGCAAAGAGTGGTGGAGACTCGTGCTCGTAACGCGGGTTCCTCTGCGAAATTGAAAGGCTGGAGACCTTAGTTCTTTCCCCTTCTCCATGGTTTTAACAGGACAGGAAACAATAGCGTTCGTAGTGAAAGGCAAAGCATCCTAAGTATTTCTTCAGGAGAAGACCAAGTTTCTTTTCCGGTGGTGAACTGGTGGCACTTATTATAAGCTTACGTTTCATCTGTAACTGTAAACATACAACATTTCTCCAGTATTCTCCCTTCAGTCTCAGCCAGTCAGCGTGAATACTGCATTTCCTCTGTAATAAGCGGTTTACTCATATGCTAAATAAATAGATAAAGTGACTTAATTTAACGTGGCAGATGAGTGGATGTTAGGAGGCTCATAGCTAATTGGACTGGGTCATGAAGGATATGGGATATTCCACATGCAGGAAATCGCCTCGGTTGTCTCTTTATCTCCAGAGAGGGAGGAAAAATGGGAGGGATTCTTCTCAACCCTGAATTATTCAAGCTGGTCTTCCAGAACATTTAAGGTAATGGAATACAGGTAGGCTAATACAGAGGCTTTTACAATAAAACTTGGATTTCTGGACTAGTCATCTATTGCAGAAAAGAATTTTGGGGAGTATACCTAAAGAATAAATAGGTTAGTTCTACTTTTATCATTTGTTTTACACTGTGGCATTTATGTAAAAGTTGAGTGCTAGAAACAATGCATACATTAATTTCAGTGGAAACTAATGTTCTGAAATAGCTTTAGCACTTCTCACGGCAGTGAAAAATTGTACAGGAAAGCACAAGGATAAGAGTTGTCCATCAGCAGTATAGTTTTAGGAATCTGTTGTGACCCAAGAATTCTGAAACTGATGAATTCTGAAATTGATGAAATGATGAGCAGTTTGGTCCCGAAACTGTGTGTATTTTGTCCATTAATGTTTCTGTTGGTGAGGTTTTAATGCTATAGTCTAATTAGATTGTACTAGAGGAGTTAGCTCAGAAACCCAGCTAAGGGGGTGTGAACTAAGGAAAGTAAATATTTTGAATAACACAAGTACCTTCCATATTTAGGTTTGAGCATAATATGGTTGCTGCTGTCTGCTTAGTGTGAATTGAGAAAGAGGTACTGCTCAGATGTTAAATACACCTGCCTCTAGTGTAGAAGGGGGTGGAGCCACGAGCACGTTCACAAAAGCAACTCTTTTTGGCCTGAAAACTCAAAGAAATCAAGTAGAACCGTTTTATTAACTCTGGGCTTCATGTGAAACGTTCTGGAAGACTATGTGCAAATCCTATGAGAAACATGATGTTCTTAATCTCAAGTTAGAATAGCTTTGATTTATTTTTCTGTTTGTAAATAGCGTGTACAGTCTTTAAGCTGTAACTGTCAGCTTTAAAAGTTGGACTGAGTTTTGTCACATAGGCTATCAGTGTGCTTTTTGCTTTAATGGTTGCCTCATTTTCAGGAGCTAAGCTGAACCAGAGTAGTCAAGGTAAATCAATGGTAGCTGAAAATCTGGGCACGTATAAAGAACTCAGTTCTGCAGCTGAGATTTGTGTACCCCACCTGCAGAAAACCAAGGTGAAAACTGTGTTTTCAGCTGCTGACTGTAGTTACCTGGATCCCTGGGTGATGCTGTTAAGTGCTACCTGCTGCTGAGAACAGTAGCAGTGAAGTAAGGATGCTGGCAAGTTCTAGTTCATCTTAACCATCACTGAGGGCCTAAAGCTTGGGACCCCTTCTCTGAAGTTGACAGTCCTTAACATCATGAACACTGTAGATGCAGGAGATCTTTTTTACTGGATCTTTTCTTTTTTGTTGCTTTGTTTTTTGGAGGAAAATTCAACATTAAGAAAAGTGAAAACTAGTTGTGATTAAAAAAAGAAAACATTAAGAGATAGCCCTTTTTGACTCTAAAAGAAAGACTCAACAGGTTGAGACATGGTTATCTTAAACTTTTGTTTCGTTAATAAGAAAACTGTAAGCAATTTGCTCAAAGTGTACGCACTGTTCGTGTTTTAAATGTACAATGTCATGATAAAAATGCTGTTTTGGGGTACGTCTTCTGTGTACAGTATCTCATTGTGGAGTAGAAATGAAGAGGTATGCGTAAATATTGTGGTGTCAACATGAGATAATACTTTGAGTTTGGCTGAGACTTTCCTATTAACACTTAATTGTATGTAGCAAAAAGCTTACCAAGTCACTGACTTGTGTTTTTATGCCATGCTGCAGTGTGTTTAGCTGTTAACTATACTAGGTTAAGAAGACAAAACCTAGTGTTAATGCCTCATTAAGTTTTAAGTTTTATGCAGTGCTTCATATATGTATATATTTTCTAGTTCTAATCCAGAAAACACAATGTTTCCATATTGCCTGGGACAGCTATTTTAAATATATGCCTATCTGAGTTAATCTATAAAATGGCGATTCTTTCTGTTTTATCACAGGAATAATGAGAGATTTGGTTACTAATTCCACAGTACTTTAATCAGATGAAGTACTAGATGATTACAGTTAACCAAATGGTGCACTTCTGATTTTGACTCACTTCTCTTTGTGGAAGCTGAGGTTGGCTGTTTTCAGTGTGGAAGTAAAATGTTATCTGAATAGTGAAGACTGTGTTTGTCCTGTTGCATCTGGAAATGCATTTTAAAACATCACTGTGGATATATTCCTACAGGGAAGTTGATGTTAAAAAAAGCAACAAATTCATCTAAGGCATTTGTTGTTGACCATTTTCTTTTTTGTTTGCCTTATCTAGAAACAGGTTCATATCTTTGCTTGTAACAATTGATGACCTTGCTGAGATACAAAGAAAATCAAGGGGAGGGTAGTGATCACTTCTGCTGCTTAAAGAATTAGTCATGGACTCCTCTAAAGTGAAACAGCAGTTCTTTGAACTTTGGTTTGTGTGGCATGGAGTCTTTAAGTTAATATTTCAAAGTTCTTGCATATAGTACTAAACAGAGCAAAAAATTGATTTGGTCTTTAATGGAAGACCACGGTGGCTTTTCAGTATTCATATTTATTTTTTTGAATGCTGTCAAGTAGGAGCATTTAGAACCTTTCCAAAGCCACACTTCTAAAGAGTTATTTTCAAATACGTGTTCAGATGAAATATGTCAAAGGAAAACTATATGGAGGAAAATTGTCTATTAAATTTTGTTAATGTGCAGGTTGTCAAAAGGTTGAGAAGGTTTAAACTGGAGTAGGAGTATTTTAAAATAATTTAATGTTAAATTAGAGGAGGGAAATATTGAAAATAAATTCCTTTATGTAAAAGTTGCTGGGGCTGGTGTCCTGCTTAGAACTGTTGGTGTATTAAAAGGCTTATCTTTGTTGTTTCTGTTTACTCTGTATTACAGATCTTTCAGGAGAGAGGGTTCTATGTTTTCTGTATTTTGCAAGAGGATGACAATGGAAATAGGAGATTTCAAAGTTCTGTTTTGTAAATCTTAGTACATGTTGCCTCATGCTCAAATGTGAGGTAGGGGCTATTTAGAAGTGGAGTTTTAAAGTTAGTTTTTCCTATGAGTTTTCTAAAAGTCAGCGCGATTTCTAAAGTGTGTAGTTAGTTGCTGTGAACACATCAGCATTACGAGAGGAGAAATAATTGAAGATGTAGCACTGTACAAGCTGCAGCAGGTCCAGGGGCCAGTTCTGCAGTAGCTAAAGACAGTTTCTGTTCAGGCTGCCGGGGATAACTTGCAGTGTTGCTGTCACCAGTGTGAAATGGGCCAGTTTTAGTCCCAAGGTTAGTTGAAAAGTAATCACCTGTGAGGAATGGGTAACTAGTGTCTGGTTCAGTTCCAAGCGTAGCTTTCTGCATGGTAACACGAGAGCCAGTTGTGCTGCAAGAGATGTCATCCTCTGTCGTGGGTGTGCTTGGGATCAGTGTAAGTGTAGGCTTACGCCTCAGAACTAGTGGTCTCACCCTCCATTGCCAGCTTGGTTTTGGTGTCTTGGTGTGCCTGTGAAAGCACTTGTGTACTTGTGCAAGCCTAATCTTGCTGAATATGTTACCTTAAAGAGAAAGAAAACAAATGGGTAAAAGACAAGGGAGCACAACCATTCATTTTGGTGGCAACTTGCTTTTATTTGTTTTAGAAATGGTGGAATTGCACTCAGACATACTGTGTGTGTGTGCCTGGAGTTGTGGAGCCTGTAGCTGGTGGACTGCGTTTCTTTGTGCTGTAGATGAACCACTTTCTTCAGTTATTTGTAATGGTATCTGAAAGCTCTTAAGAAATACTCTGAGCAGTTCTTAAAAGTGCTATTACAATATTTAAGAACCTTTAAAACATACAAAGTTGCTACTTTCCCTTTGAAAGATAATGACTGTAACTCTGGTTATCAGCTTAGAACAAGACCTTAATCCTGTCCTCGGGTCTGTGAAAATGGACTTTTTTTTTTTTTTTTGAAACCTCTCTATATCCTGTCACTTTTGACCATATAGAGGACTCGGAATTTGCTGCAGCCTTATTGTCACATATTTTAATCTTCTTAAATTACTTAATGTTTTGGAAATCATGTTTGAAACATGCTTCGATATGCGTTTGTGTGTTGACACATATAACCCCACTTTAAAGTGTACAAGGTAAATTTCTCATGTTTAACTAAAGCTAGGTTTAAAATTCGTGTCAGCTTGTTCACTTTTGCCTATATATGAGCCTTTAGTCTTGTTCCTTTTCTTCTTACATGCGTGTGCAGTTGTGTTCTTGTAAAAGATGTAAAAATGCTCTGCTCGACTTACCTTTTGATTTCTGAATGACTGTTTTGAAATATGTATGCACATATGTCTGTGTAATACATATATAAAATCATTAGAGTCACAAAACTACTTTCTTTCACAGGAATTTTTTCCCACTCTTTATGCATGAGAGTGTCGACACATTTGAGAGTTAATTTGTGTAGGGTTCCTCTCTACATGGCCAGTATCTGTGAGATGATGCAAGTACATTAAGGATGTAATTTGAAGACTGGTTGTGCAGGTGTGACTAGGGAATAATTTATCTGGCAGATGTTGATGGCGCACTATAAAATTTTAGTTGGGCTTTGTGCTAGATCAAGTATAATCATTAGAAAGAAAACTTTACAAATAAAGTATTTGCTCCATAGTAGAAGTTGAGACAGACATTCTTCTAAAACAGCACCTGTAAAGCAGTATTTTTAAGAGCATTTTAATGCATATTAAAACCAGCTGCTGTCCTAAATAGCTTTACTTTAAAAGCAAGGGTTCCATATAATGAAAAGTTGTTGTTCCTTGTACCATCATAATTCTTCCATGGATTTACAGGTGCTGAAGGAGTGGAGTGTGGGGAAAAGATTATTTCATGAAGGCTGTTCCTTAGTATGCATATGAGGAAGTGGACTTAGGGTTGCCTGTGCAATTTTCTATCTTTTATTTCCTAATTTTTGAATGCTTGGTCTTTTGACGTATTATATTTTTGTAACACTCCTGTAAAAGAAAAAGGCTAAAAATGTACTGAGTTTTCAGTTATGCTTTAGATAGTAATTGTTAGGATTCAGCATTGCTACATAGACTCGTGTGTGGTTTGACCACATAAGAGAGGACAATACTTTGCAGAGCAGGACAGTAGTGATAGGCGTTGAATTTAGAAAGGGCTGAAAAAGAGAGCATGAAGTAGCAGAAAGATATATCTACTCCTGTCATTCCCAAATCAGTTATAATTCTTGTGTTTTACTTTCTGATGGAGACTCAGGCCTGACTTTAGAGTGATTATGGTTGAATTATAATTTTGTATGCCATGAAACATTTCGCAAATCAGTGAAACAGCGAGTGCATTTTACCTAGCATTTGAGATACACCTGATCAGAATTTAATGGCGATAAAAGAACATATAATTATCTTGTACGAGAGCTCTTTTTCCTGCTGAATTGGAATCACTTGCCTCAAAAGCTGTGTAGTTGGATCTTCAAGAAGGAAGTTGAGGGTTGGTTGGGTTTTTTGGTAATGCAAGGGTTCCTTCAAAGGAAGATTACTTTATTTGCTTTCTGTAAAAGGTCAGTATGGAGATGATGTCTCAGAAGGAGGCCTTCAGATTAGATATGATAGAATTAGTGAGAAGGGTGTTGCCAACGTCTCTCTAATTTGTGTCTTTGAGCTACAAAATGTTGGA
Organism: Eurystomus gularis; assembly: GCA_013400335.1. NCBI lineage: Eukaryota > Metazoa > Chordata > Aves > Coraciiformes > Coraciidae > Eurystomus > Eurystomus gularis. The sequence continues at coordinate 67,025 of VZZY01020653.1, forward strand.
ATGAATAGAGGGCAGTTACCCATATGTGAGCAGGAGCTGGAAAGTAAACACTGATTGAAGTTTGACTATGGCTGTAAAAACTGAGATGTAAAATAATATAACATGATGTCCTTTCGTGTATAATGATATTTAGTTATTACTAACCTGAAAGTAAATTTGAATAGGGTCTACAGAGTTAATATACTTACCAAGTTAATTCATTCCCTTTTGCATTAATGTCTGAAACTTACAGTTCGTTATGGTATTTTAAAACCTGTCAAAGCAGGGAAGTACTTGCCTGTGGTGACTCAGAAACTTGTGACAGAGCAGGAACTAAACCCAGGTCTCCCATGCCACAGACTACCACTTTAGTGCGCCACTAATCCTTTAGTACCACTAATCTGTTTTGTTGTTGTTTTGGTTTAAGGTTCAAGGAATGTTCAATCTTTTAATATAACATAGTGGTCTGTGGAATCAGCGTTAAACCCTTTTCTGTTTGTTATGCCTCGGGTTGTGATAATACTTCCTGGAACAGTGCTCTTATTTGTGAGGTAAAGCCACCTTTTAAGTGAGATGTTTTAATGAAAAGAAGCAGAGCTGTTGCTCTTGCAGGAGCGTGACCATGGTAGACTTGGCAGTAGCCGAGTCTGAGAATGTCACACTGTCAGTAAACTCTGTTAGGTTTAATGGGGGCACGTGTACTCCGAAGAATGGATGCTGGAAGCACAAGACATGTAGAAGATGAGAGTTGAAAGAAATGAAGTACTGAAAAGTTTGGAACCATCAGAAATATGAAGACGCCAGTGTGGTTTTGCACTACTTCTTACATTTGTTACAGTGTAAATAATTTCAGTGCTCTTTAATTCCTATCCCTAGTATATCAACAAAATGCAAAACCCCATCTCTAGATTTTCATTTCCTTTTGAAGTAGGTATGCATAGTAGGAAAAATCTTACATCAAAAATGTAAAAATGTCCATTTAAAAAAGATGGACTCGATCCTTTACATTTAAAATACTTCATCGTGTACATTTAAAATCTCTAGGTAGACCTTATAGCAGCCTTAGAGTACTTAAAGGGGGCCTACAGGACAGATGAGGAGGGACTTTATCAGGGAGTGTAGTGATAGGACAAGGGGTGATAGTTTCCAACTGAGAGTAGATTTCGATTAGATATTAGGAAGAAATTCTTTACTGTGAGGGTGGTGAGTCACTGAACAGGTTGCCCAGAGAGGTTGTGGATGCCCCCTCCCTGGAAGGTCTCAAGGCCAGGTTGGACGGGGCTTTAAGCAACCTGGCCTAGTGGGAGGTGCCCCTGCCTATGGCAGGGGGGTTGGATCAAGGTGATCTTTAAGGTCCCTTCCAACCCAAACCATTCTATGATTCTATGAAAATGTTGTGCATTTTATTATTTGTGTTGTATGCGTGTGATAAAGACATTATCTGACATTCTTCCAAATGTTCATGCTTCTGAAAATTAAATATCTAGATTTAAAAACAAAACAAAAAATCTATCAAAACAAAAAGCCCAACTTATAAAAAATCTTCCTCAAAATGACTGGAGATTCCGTGTAGGTTAGTCCTAGAAATTCTAAAAAATTAGTAATTTCTGATGGGTTGGAAGTTAGGCTTCCAGTGTTACTACTCTGTGCTCTGTAATGCTGGATACATTTATGTGTAGATGTCGTGTTTGACATACCTTGGGGCACCAAGATCTGCGCTCTAGAATCAGTATCTCAGTTCTCCAAGCCCTCCTCTACATATTCGCCCTCCACAGGTCAGATTGCCATTCCTCACAGAGCTCCACTGTCGTTAGGACTGGGAAAAAAAAAAAGTTAAGGTACATAATCCCCTCTACAGGAGGAGTCAGGACAGGCTTCCTGCGTCAGGATCAGTCTCTTTCATAGGCCAGATCCTCCTTGATCAGGTCTGGTTATTTTGATGGTCTGCTTCCTGGTACTATTTAGTTATGCAGGAAAAGTATTGAGCATAAAATAGAATCGGAATAATTATCACAGAAAGACTTTGTGAAGACACATCAAAGTGCAGGTACTCAACTCTTGCAGTTGAGCCTGACCGAATCAAGGTAGGCGCTTCCATGCCACGCCTCTGCCACAGACACGGGGATGGTGATGCAACATCGCAAAGCAGTTACAGTATGCAGTTAGGAACACAGTTTTTGCAAAATCAGGCTGAGGGAAGAAACACAGCCCCCAGATTGCCACGCGCAGTAGGATTTGCTGTTAACATTTACAGAGAGATTTCCTGCTGTAGATACTTCCGAATGGTGCCATATATCACAGCATGAAAAGTAACGTGCTTTTTTTTCTGGTGCTGTTAGTAATTTATTTTGTAGCCGATCCTTCTGTATGCCTGCCTTACTTTTTGTTGCAACATACTATGTCTGGAACTTCTGAAGAGGTAACTGCTTTTGTTTATAGAAATCATTAGGCTGAATTACTGCTGGAAGATGATCCTGATGCAGCTCGGTTCAGTGAGCGCTGTGCACAGTGAAAGGCAATCAGATATTACTAAAAAATAAAACGTTTTCCCTGTTATTTATTGTTTCCATATAGTTATCTGTATTTCCATATGAAGTTTTTCTTTGTGTTAGACACTGTGTTTTCTGCTGTCTTTATTTTTAAACCCGTACTGCTTCATCTCAGCTTCACTGTGCTTAAACTATGGCAGGCTGCAGGAAGGCATGTTCCGTTTGGTATCTGAGAAGGCTGGTGTGGGACAGCTGCTGTTCATACCGTAGTTTATCAAGCTGTAGGTTCCGTCTGGAGGCATGCTACGGGTTCAGGTGTCCTGTGCCAAGGAAGGCTCTGAGCACCAGAGCCAGTGGATGGAGGAAAGAGAAGGTTTTTGTCCCAGAGCATGACTTCAGGTATGGCGTGGGAGAGTGCAGGTACAGCTTTGAGCACCAGTTCTGTACCACTGTGTCCACACCTCTCTAGTAGGTGGGGTTCAGCAGTGTCAGTGAGATAAGTTATTTGCTCGCTTTTAAAAAGGGAAAATATGGTAAAGTCCAATTTGGAAGGGGTCTGTGATCTTTTTAATGCAAGTGTTTGATTTGTATTTAAAGAATGATTCTATTTCTCTGTATTTTTGTTTAACTACATATAATGGAAAAGGTTTTTTCACTAGCTAGTTTGAAACTTAACTTTCTTTTTATGACAGTAAGTTATAAAATATCAGTAATTTTTGCTGTTGTGGCTGATACCAGTTTATTTAATGCGTTGCTGCATTTTCTTTTTCTATTGGTGGTATTTGATAAATTTAGTATGGCTTGAATTTTCAGGAATTTCCTTTATAATTCCCCTAGCTTTTGCTTTCTCTCCTGCTTCTTCTTCCAAATCAGAAGAGGGAGTAGATAAACATCCTGCTTTTTAACTTGTTAATGGTCTGAATTTACAAAGAAACCTGTTTTCTTATTTAATGCTACATATAATTACAAGTTATATGGAAACTGGGGTGTTCTCTGATTATATAGTACAGATTAATCCAAAGTCAGGTTTTTGCTATTGATCAGACATTTCAGTCTAGAACGAAATTTGGGGGTTTAGGAATTACTTGTTTTTTCTCTGAACTTTGTTCCTCATCTTGTCTTGCTTTGCAAGACCGGAGTATTGTAGCAGTATATTTCTATATTCTATGCTAACTTGGGTCTTGATTCTCTAGTATATGGAGAATTCTGGTTGGCTAGAGTAGATGTTATTCACTTTTTTAAAAATACATGTTCTTTATTGCATTTAAAAATGAATGCTGTAGTCATGGTAGTTGTTGCTTGCTAATATGATTTTTATGTGGCTGTTATATCTCTTCTGTAGGACACTTCCTTCTTAATTTTACATTATAAAGTTGTTGGAAATCAAATCTTTGATAGCTATTAAAAATACACCTCCTGGGTTGACGTTTAATATTCTGGCACAGACAGAAATAGTTACTGATAGTGATGAAGCAGAAGTCAAACAGCACTAGCTAAGGCTCAAGCTTTTGTATTGGATTAGAAACAGGTCACTATAATTTGATGGGCTTAATAATACCATTAGTGTTTGCGTAGTGCTGTTCGTGTCTGCATCTGCCACAAAGCGTGCCTTGAGTTTGGAGATCTGGATTGCCCACTAGCAGTGACTCAACTGGTGATCAGATTGCGCACAAGAGAACATACATAATAGCATCAGAAACACTGAGCGTTAAGGTCTGGTGGCTCACTGCAGAGGTAGCCACAAAGAGGATGACTGATTCCGTGGTTATATAAATCCATGGGGATCTGCTTTTTCTGCTGATTGGAAGGATGGGTTGGTAGGAAGTGTCTTGAGGTGCAAGAAAAATACCTACAATTTCGGGCAGGGTGGGTGACTGTGAGGTAGTGGAAATTATTGTAATTTTGTACAAAAAGGAGATGAACTGGGTGGATGACATTCTGGAAAAGGAAAGCATCATGAGACTTGCCTCAATTTTGTAACAGTTTTTTGGTCTTGTTTTCATAATACTCCGTTACATTGGATTGCTCTGGCTTTTGGTTATTATGCAGGAAAACAGAAGCCCTGAGGTGTCTGAAATAACAAACAGCATATAGTTAAGGGCGGCTAAAGAAAACAGCGTCTGGAAGGGTTGAAAAAAAATTTGTAATTCATTAATTAAAAACTACAGAGAGACTAAATTGTGTTATGTAGTTGATTAATAATTTATGTCATGAACTGCATTCTAAAAGTTTTGAAGTAGGCCAGTAGGTACAGGGGCCGTGGATAGGCAGGGGTGTACGTTTTGTGTCCAGGGTTAGGTTTGCAGGAGCGGGCGTGCCCTTGGTATTAACCGTGCCAGGCCTTTGTGAGCCAGCATCTCCCCAGAGCTGGGAGAGAAATGGATAGAGTTCAACATGGACAAACCTTGGGCCCTAAAATGTCTTTTAAAATTGAAAATACTAGGAAAAAAACCCCAAACTATTCACAAGCTATTTTTTCTGTCCTTGCATCACTCTTCAGCATTATGTAATGAGATTTTTTTTTCCCATTCCAGCCATTGAGATGACTATACTGAAACTGTGTGGGTTTTTTCCAAAACTAATATTCAGCTTCTCAAAAGCAAATTGAAATGTTAAACCCAAGTCTAATCCTTTTGGTAGGAGCGAAGATTTTTGCGGAAGCGGATGGTGTTGTCTTGAATTTGTCAAAGGTGCCCTATATTGCAGTGCAGGAGATGTGATTTCTAGAATGGTGTCTGATGCCAACACCTTTGAAAGATGAGAAGCTGGCAGGGTTTCAGTCCGCTCCTATATAGCGTTGTGAATTCTGTGCCACGGGACGTACACCATCTTTTTGGGCTTCTCTTGAAACTGTTTTCCTTATGTCTGCACCTCAGCTGAGCTTTTTAAACAGTGAATGGGTTGTGTCTTCCCGTTCTCACTGTGATTTGCTGGTTGTTTTTTTTCACCTATCTGAGGTTTTGAAGGCTTTCTTCTCTCTTGAGGCGTTGTACGTTACATCACAGCGTAGCAAAGGGCGCAGAGCGTTAGCTGGCCTCTCGGAGGGCCCGTGGCTTGCTTTTGGGGACAGGGGCTCTGCTGCAGGAGAGAAAGCCTAGGGCGTGTTTCAGGCCCTTCGCGCTGTGGTTTCTCAGAAAGCCATTTCTGTGCTAGTTTTGTTCAGCATTTGTGTTTTGCTTGGAAAGTTTCTGGGCTCCCAGCTGGTGGGGATGTTGTATGTTGCACGTCTGGGGGTGAAGCTGAAGCATACCTTGTATGGAGTTAGTAGTTTCTGTTAGTAGTAATTGGGGGTTCTTTGCTGGCGGTACAGTGCGGGTACAAGCTTCTGCAGCCGCCTTTGAACAGGACTTGAATTTCAAATAGTAGGAAAGCATTTTTAAAGATAGTTTTCTTTACCCATGTAGTGCAGCCTTACTTTTTGTGTGACCAAAACCATCTATTGCAATGTGGTTTTCTGTTGCCTCTACTGAAAGTTGTACTTCCGTGTTCTGTCATCATTACAGCTCTATTCCGTAACGCCCAGGCTCTCCTGAGCCCGTGCATCATGCGAGCGCGGTGACTTGGTTTCCAACTCTGTTACCCTTGAACGGTTCTGGTTTTTTAGTAGCCCATGTGGATATTAATATACGCCACATTGTTCGAAATCCGCTGGTCTTTTCTTTTCCTTGAGATTGTTACGCTTTTGCTTAATTGAATCATCTTATACAAATGGAGAAAACTGTCGAATGGGTACTTCATAGATCCCCAGTGGAAAACGCTAACTTGAGCAGTAGCCTTGAACTAGCAGGATCAGGAAGCGAAATTCGTGTGTTAAAGAGTTTCGAAGAGAATCTGTAGCTTTTCAACCCAGCTCTGTGGGAAGGTGCTTGGATCCGCCAGGCTGTGAGTCCCCTGGCCGCGGCCCGGGGCGCGTCCCTGGGCGGCTGTTCGGGGAGAGGCGCTGCCGGTCGGTGGGAGGGGATCGGTTCCCCGGTTCC
>VZZY01020653.1:73524-95380 GCA_013400335.1 Eurystomus gularis
CCAGCGGCGGGGCGGGGCAGCGCCGCAGGGAGGGCCCGGCCCGGCCCGGAGCGGTGGGGGAACCGTTGTGGGGCTCCAGGCCGGTGGATGCGGAGTGTGCGCGGCCGTAAATGGGGGGATTGGGGTGGGTCGGGCCCGAAGCGGTAACAAGACGGCACGGCGGAGCCCCGCTGGGCATTGCGGTGCCATTCGCTTTGCCAGCGGCAGCGCCCGGCCCGGCCTGTGCCCCCCGAGCCCGGCTCCTCGGCGCCGGAACGCCATGAGCCCCTTCGCTCCCCATGACGGGGAGAGCTGCCTCCAGCTTCCCGTGTGCGCGCTTGCCGGGAAGTGAGACCAGCCAGGGGAAAGGTAGCGACCCTTCCGCGGCGCTCTGCGCAGTGCGCTCCTTTTGTAGGAGCCAAAAAAAACCCCAAAACCCAAGATCTCGGTAGCGCGGGTGTTTCATCCTTCCCCTGAACGCTGTCAGGAATACTTTCATCAACAGGTCGGTCGTCCTGATGTCATCAAGGACAGGTTTTTTTGATCTAGAATGAGGAAATCTCAAAATACATTTCTCCTTTTGTACTTTTTCAGATTCGCACAAGCTTTTGAATAATTTGTGTTGTAGGAACTAACACTCTTGAAGATGACACCTAGAGTACTGTAGGTTGTCGGTGTTGCTTAGAGACTTATTGCCAGTGTGTGCAAACAAATACTGCATAAAGGGGGTTTTATCCATAGTGAAATTTTTGTAACTAAAAGTATCTTTAAACTTTAGTTTCCAATTCTGTAGTTGTTTTTACCTGGTTTGTAACTGTATGTTTTGGATAGTTCGGTGGGTTAAAGGTATTACACTGTTAACCATGTTACTTGTGATTAACTTGCCATTTTTTAAGATAGCTCTAAAAAATGAACTTCTCTGACTTTTCCATCATGATGTGTTACTCATCTTTGCGTTAAGAGTGATGCAAAGGCAGGCTTTGGGCAGGTTTGGGCTTGTGAATTACATTTTATAGCTTTATCCAGTTTCTTCCTTGCTTGCTAATCTCCATGGTCTGGCTCACAGATTCCTGCACAGTCTCATTCCCTGCTCATCTAGATGGGCCTCAGTTGTGGAAGGTGTGCATGAAGGCTGGTACCTACAGAAACGGGGATAAAACAGGGCTCTTTGGTTCTTTTCCCTAGTACTTCTGTAGTTCAGAAAGCTTAAGTAGGAAGTACACCTGTGCACGAGGTCTTTTGCAAGGTTTGTAGGTTGCTTAATTTAACTTTTGAATGGGCTCTGAGAGGTGTAATTAAAGAACCCAGAGCTCACCCAGCTCGTCAGACTGCCCAGGGAACTGGTCTAACGCAGGGCTTTTCCCCAGTGTTAGCTGTGGGTTACTGGGTCCCTGGATCAGGACGTGTAGCTTCAGGTAAGATGACGCGCACACAAACGTTTCTGAAACGTGCGTTTACAGTATGTGAAGGGAAACGCTTTTAGAATTTTACATATGTGTGTGATTTCTAAGGTCTTTCCAAGTGAACAGTGTGATCAGAATTTGTTCTCCAGTGTACCATTATCCTCTGTGTATAAGTTGTTGTGGAATGTGGAACTTGCAGTGGGCCATCATGAGCCTCCCGCCTACAGGTGCTGGGGAAAAGGAGCAGCAGTGCTTAGTTGTCCCAGAGACCTTGCCATCTGAAGTCCCTCGCAGCAAGCTGATGTGGAGTCACTTCCCCAGAACGTATGTTTGATTGGTCACAGATACACTGCACTTTTCATCTAAGCTGGAATGCCTTACAGTAGGAAAGAAAGACCAAAAGATACATTCCTCTTGTATCTGTACAGTATCGGTTAAGGCTCAGCATCGAAAACCACTGTGTGGTATTTTCTGAAGATGGAACTTGGTATTTCTAGTCCAGCAAGCCTGAGATGAAGGAAGAGGCTTTGGAGGGGTGAGAGGACACTGGTATGGGGCATGTGAGACTCACCAATCAGTGGCTGAATACCGAATCTCAGATGTTGTTTTTCTAGTTCTGGACTGGGGAGAGGTGCGTCTGTGGAACAGTTTGAAATTGCCTGTCGATGACCACTTTTTGAGCGTCAAGGGAGAAGTTATTTTGCATGTTGGAATATCTTAGTTCCTTTGCTTTGTGCCCTGAACAGCGTGTCTTGCCAAAGCATGCACCGTGTGCTGCTTTGAGGCATCTAGTCCCCGTATGAGTAAGTTTGTGGGTGAAATGATGCTAAATATGGGAAGCTTGCCTATTGCCTAATATTCCTATGTCAAATAGCAAGGAGATTAAAGCGGAGGTTTATTTTGAGAGCTTCATACATGCATGACAGATACACAGCTGGTGTACTGGCAGAGGAGGACTTAAGGTGGTTGAGAATTTCACTGTGTAACAGAAGCCAATTCTGGGTAGCATTTTACTTAAACCTTACCTCCGTAGGTTAAGGAAAGTTATTTTTTCAAAATGGGGTGTTTATTTTTTCTAGCACCACTAGTGCTTCCTTTTGCACAAGAAGGAGGAGAGATGGGGGTGTGGGAAAAAGTGTCACATCCATAACAAGTTAAGAAATGCAGTACTTCTGCTGCATCGGTGGAATGCTCGAGCAAGCTGCCTGGCCTGTGCCTTTTCAAGTTACTGGAAATGTTTGAGTACTTACCTGTTGAACTTAATTCCAAAATTTTGATCTTTTGAATTTCTTCTCTAATGTGGGAAATTCAATAAAATAATTGCTTTGTTTTTCTTCTCTGGTACCTTCCCAGATGATGTAGAGTCACTATCCTATCCTAGGAAAAGAGCGGGGTAGTCATCGCCTCAGCTGTGTTTTTCCTTGCTATTGTTGTTCAATTTAAAAAAAAAAACAAAAAAAACCCCAAAACCCAGTAAAAGTGATTACTGAGAAGGTCATATCCAGGAGTTCATTTTTTCATTTAAAAATGGCTAATTTCTCATCTCACTAAATACACAGCAACTTAAAATTCAGCCTTGGAGTTATTCCATAGTGCTTCTAGTTGTTTTGTGCAAGTGATCTGGGTGGAGTATTTAGTAAATGCAATATTAAAAGAACCAAACAGAAGAACAACAACAAAGCTCCTGTGAGAACTGCAGTTAGGTTTGTAGCGTATCTTTACTCCTGTCCCTTGCAGCTTCCAATAGGTAGATTCCACCTCAGAATAATGAGCAGAACCTCTTCACGTGTTAAAAGTGCGTGATGTACCAGTGTCCGCGTTGTGTGCGGCACAATGTAACGTACCCACAGTTTGCATCCCGTTATTTTTCTACTTTCAGTTGCATCTATTTTCTTTTAAAGCTTCTTTGTAAATCAAGAAATACTGCATGCGGAGGAAAGAAACGTGTTCAGAGACTCACTCTTTTTTCTCTCTTGTGTTACAGAGATGAGCCGTCAGACTGCTACAGCACTTCCTACAGGTACTTCAAAGTGTACGCCATCACAGAGGGTGCCTGCACTGACTGGCACTACAGCTTCCAATAATGACTTGGCTAGTCTCTTTGAGTGTCCTGTGTGTTTTGACTATGTGCTGCCACCAATTCTTCAGTGTCAGAGTGGCCATCTTGTCTGTAGCAACTGTCGCCCCAAACTTACGTGCTGTCCAACTTGCCGAGGCCCGCTGGGCTCCATTCGTAACCTGGCTATGGAGAAAGTTGCCAATTCTGTACTATTCCCATGTAAATATGCCTCTTCCGGATGTGAGATAACTCTGCCACACACAGAAAAAGCAGACCATGAGGAGCTGTGTGAGTTTAGGCCTTATTCCTGTCCATGTCCCGGTGCTTCATGTAAATGGCAAGGTTCTCTGGATGCTGTAATGCCACATCTGATGCATCAACATAAGTCGATCACAACACTTCAGGGAGAAGACATAGTGTTCCTTGCTACAGACATTAATCTTCCTGGTGCTGTTGACTGGGTTATGATGCAGTCTTGTTTTGGCTTTCATTTCATGTTAGTATTGGAGAAACAGGAGAAATATGATGGCCACCAGCAGTTCTTTGCGATTGTACAGCTGATAGGAACACGCAAGCAAGCAGAAAACTTTGCTTATCGACTTGAGTTAAATGGTCATAGGCGGCGATTGACTTGGGAAGCAACTCCTCGATCTATCCATGAGGGAATTGCAACAGCTATTATGAATAGTGACTGTCTAGTGTTTGACACCAGCATTGCACAGCTCTTTGCAGAAAATGGCAATTTAGGCATCAACGTAACTATATCCATGTGTTGAAATGGCAATCAAACCTCTTCAGGCCAGTGTTCAAAACCGTTGCATTAAATTTAGCAGAAACTAGGGTAACCATCTTTGACTGTCAGACAAATGATTTGGTAGACAGAGGGTAGACATATGAAGGTAAATATAAGGAAAGGCTGTTAAATTACAGGAAGCAGTTGCATGTAGTAACACTAATATATTTAAAACGTCAACAGTAAACCACTGAAAATATATATACACCCAAAATGGGCATCTTTTGTATTAAGAATTGATTCTACAGGAAATGTTGTAAAATAATTCTAAAAACTTGTTTGTAGATTGATTGTACTGTTGAAAAGGATACTGTTTCGTGTTTTTGTTTGTGTTTTTTTCCTCCCCCCTTTGACTGACAAGCCATGTTGAGCAGTCTGGTCTCTGGCCGCTGCTTCCCCTCCTGCCCCTCACCCCCCCTTTGTAAGTCTCTACATAGTATTGCTGCTGTTTGTGTATATTTTTTGTGTATTTGCTAATTTTTATTAACTTCTAGTTTTTCATTAAATAAATATGACTTTCTTTTCTGTAATTCAGGTTTTTCTCTTTTTTGTATCTTTTTAAAAATAATTACCAGTGTCATCTTTTGATATGCATAATTGCTATCGTAAAACTTCTATTTCTGTATGTTTGGTAAATTTTGTCTCTTTCCAGTAGTCAGTTCATTGGTGATACTGTTCTTAACTGAGCTATTTTGTGAATGTACTGAACTCGAAAGGAGTACTTCTGTTCAAAGATGTGTCAGGAAAGAAAGCTCCTTTAAAAACAGGCCTAGATGTTGTTGTACTTTGAGTTATCTTCTAACAAAAGTGAACAGTTACTAAGAACTTTCCGAGTTAAAAAGAAACCACGTTTCAAATTTAGAGATGCTTAAAAATTTGATTGCATTCTTGTCTTTGTTGGTTTTGCAGTACAAAGAAGGTATTGTCCTACACAGTCTTTGTAATTATAAAAACAGGCCACTTTTTTTTTTAAAAGGCAGTCAGAATGAGATGCTTTCACTCTTTTCTATTTGTCATTAAAAGAATACCTGGCAAATGACAAAAACAACAACTTTTGCTTTTTGCTTTAGCTCAAAGTTTGACACATTGATACTCTTGCTGAGTTTGTCTTCACATCTTTTGGTTGTTACTAAAGTAAGTGTCTTGAACCGATTTTTGTACATCATTTTAGTGATATGATACAAATGACAATGCAAATAATCTCTTACAGGTGTGATTCACCAGCCATAAAGGCTTTGGAAGGATACTGGGCTTTATGCAGACTGCCTATATGTGAAAAATTTAACCATGAATGTGTACGGTATTTGTGTTACAAAACCTGGAGACAGAAAAAGGAGTGAGGTGAAAAGCTGTTTCCTCTCAAGCTATTTGAAAGAAACCTTTGTCAAACTCAGTAGTAGCGGACATCTGTTTGGGGAGGTAGACTGCTATTAACTACTTTTGTAACACATTAAAATACAGCTTATTTACTGTGCACTGTCTTAACTTTCTTACTGGAAGTTGATCTGAACAAGACAACTCTTGTTCTTATTATTCTGATGCATGATGAGGTAAGTAGTTCAGGTAAGGAATAAAATCTATCAGGTTGGATTAATGAAGCACTACAGAAACAGTTGGCTTCGTGTAGTAATGGTTTCACATCTTGATATTTAGGCTGTTCAGACTGCACAGATTTAATTCAAAAGATGTACTTGTACCTTGGGACAGTAGATAAGCGCTTCAGAGACCCCTGCTCCCTAGTATTTTTTTCCTTGTGAATACACAACTTGCAATCTTCTAAATTCAGTAATTATCCTCACCTCGTTAAGCTTGTCAAGGTTTAGCTCAGGTTTGTCTTCTGGTCTTTGACAGAGACTTGGCTAAATTAAATTTCTGTTTAGAGGAATACACGGACTTGCAGTCTCACTTGCTCGCTCCTGAGTGGCTGGCTTGGACTGAAGTTTGTCTGCCAGGATTATCTGATTTTCAGCTCTCCAGTTTTGTTAAGAAAATCTAGTGAAGAACCTGCAATAACCCTCCACAGGCCGATACGAACAATTAGAGAGCAGCAGGGCTGTGTAAGCACACAAGTTGTGTAAGACTCTCTCTGCTGCTGCTTGTACTTGGAATGGTTTGACTTGTGTTGTGTCCCCAGAAGAACTGTGAATCTTAAAACCTTGTTGCACTGATGTGCAGTGATTTTATTTAGGCTAGAATAGGCTGAAGAGCAAGACTGCACTTCTGAAGGGGACTTAAAAATCTGCATTTTGTAATGCGCTTTAGAAGCTAACTGGCACAGTCAGACAGGGTTTTTTTTACTGTTTTACAGATGAGAAATGCTATAGCATAACTCATGTATGCTGACTTCCTGTAATGTAAATTAGTATTACTACATTTGGTGTTAAAAAAAAGAATCTGTGTAAAACATTTGATATCCATCATCAGATGAAATGATTAAACAAATCAGACTGAAGCCCAGATCCTCCAAAGTATTAGAAGCCTAATTCAGCTGATCTTTAGAGTTTGAGGGTCTGGTGAGTCAACTACACTCTGTTATGTATGAAAAGAAAACATTCTAGCTATCTGTACAGTTTACTTTCTTCTCTAAAATAAATGGTGTATTAAAGCCTGGCATTGTCTTAACATTAGCTGTTTATTTTAGAACGTACTATTTTACTTGTATTGGGAAAGAGAATTCAGATTTGGCTTTCAGTAGGTCTTGCATTTGTCTGCTAGCACTACCTCCATTGTTTTTCATTGCCCTTTAAAAAAAAAGCCTTAAAAGGAAAATGTTTGATAAATGTGGATGTTAATATTTGGGTTCTATTTTGACATTTCTTGCTCGTTCTTGTTTTGCAGTAGTGCTTTAAAATTAAAGCAGGTGAATTGCTCTGTATTGCTGCCTATACTGTTGTTGTATTATCCAGTATTTTTCCAAAGCTACTGTGATTAAAGCAGGAGTTGCACTAGTGGGATAGTTATTATCTGTAGCAATTTATAGTGTGGATAGAGGAAAGGAGCTGAAACTGCTTGCTTTTTACCTTTGATAAGCTTTAGCTATCTTACAGTATATTACATTCTGAGGGACACATGTTTAACGTCAGGACCATTTCACTGTCAGCTGCAAAGCAGAACAATCCCCAGTGCATTGACATTAGTTTAAAAGTTCTTTCCTGCTCTGGCTTGTGGCTGCACAGATTGTTATTCTTGACAGTGTTCAGTGAAAGCAAAAGAAAATGCACTAAAGTGTCTCTGTACTATCTGATATAACAGGTAATGCTTAAGTTTTATTTAAAAGATCTCAGCAAAGTAACATAACCAAGGCACGTGCAAGCAGGAACATGAAGAGCTCTAAGTAAATGCCTATTAATAACCTCAGAGTGCTGTTAAACACCTCCCCTTTCAGGTAGAGTCCATGTGGACAAGACTTACGCACTGGAGTGGCGGGGCAGACAGTGTCATTGCTTAACTTCTTGGGAGCAACTTCCTGTTCTTCTGCGGTGAAATTGCTGGCAAATTTTTTTTAACAGTACTTACCATCTTTCAAAAAAAAAAAAAAAGAAAAAGTTTTTTTTTCCTGTGCGTACTGGAATTCTATGCATGTCTGTTTTCCCACTAGTGCAGGATTGTTACTTGATCTGCATTAAGTTTGGTGAGAAACTTTTTTTCCCCCTACTGGTTTTGCTTAAAGGCAAAGCAGCACATCAGTTACCGCACCCTTCTGGTGGTTTACTGATTGTCCAGTTTCTTTGCCCTTCTTGTGTTCAAGTATTTTGTAAGTCAGGAAGTATCCTGAGATATCCTGCCTTTTACCCTTGGAACATGGCTAGAGAATGACTACGAGGAGAATTCTTAAAATAGTGAAACAAAAGGGGGTTTTTATTCTTTTGTTAGATTAAGTCTTCTGTGAAAGTTGTAAAATCTTTTGTAAATCAGGTACAGAAATACCCACTGAATTTATTACTATCACTGCTATTATGGTGCAGGTAAATCAGCTTGCTGTCTATGGAAATGAAAGCAAAACAAACTATTACATTTGATTTATAAGCTGCTTCTATTATAGGCTTGTCACCGATGCAGTTTGCATTTCATAAGCACACTTGAGTTTGTTTCAGAATTAATAAGCAGGACGAGAACGTAACCTACTAGGCTTTCTCTGGTGGCTGACCCTAGTATAAAACAACGAAAAGCTCAAGGATCTTAAATTACTTAAGTTTAAATTTCTATCTCCACTGTCATTCAAGGGAAGATACAAGACACAGCTATAAACGGAGATGGGACACCGTAAATTACTCACAGTCTGCAGTACGTAGTGCAGTTCAATGACGCGGTATTTTCTTGGCTTTGTTTGAATAGATTTAATTTTTATAGGCTGAACTCCAAACATAGGCATCCCAGAATCAAACTGATTTGTATCAGGTAAGAATGAAGGACACGTACTTTGAACCTCAAAAATGTTACCAGGCGTTTTCGTAAAGTCTTCAAGTGTGCTCCACCTGCTTCTGGTGCTGTAAGTACAACTGCCATAAGTGAACGTTAGTGCACGCTCGCCCTCCCTGTGTGCCCCTGGAATTAGTACACTTCGGTTCTCCTGGAGTTGCTTCCTGTATTTAGGTTTGATAAATGATGTCTGCGTTGACCTTGTTACGAACTAGAACCAAGTGCTGAAAGGACTTACTTAATTTAGACCGTATTGCTTCTGTTCAGATCCTTAATCACATTGTTTGGATTTCAAAACCTTATTTTTCCTGTGATGCTGTTTCTTCAGATATTGAATGTTATTTCCTAAACAAGTAAGCTCTTGCCCCAGTCAGTTTGCTTTTCAGTAACAACCCCACTTAGACTCGCTTGCTGCAGTTTGTTCTCTGAATGTAGCTCTCAGAACTTCCTATTATTCCCTGCTCGTGGGCGTGTCCTCTTTAAAGATGTAATCAGCTGCTGATATTTACATACATCTACGCCCGATAAGCTAAGGAATTCTTTTGAAACAGCTTCAGCTTTGTCACGCTTGAATCTATCAGCAAATGAGTATTTTCTTTCAAGATTCTTTGCTGATGATAGCAAAAAGCAGCAAACCTCCATAAAAGGTGGTTTCAGGTTGTTAACTGCTGAAGTAATCTTAGTTTGATTGCCTTTCTGCCCACATTTAAACAATCACGTTTAGCTCAGAGTTCTACTTTGATACACGTAAAGCTGATAGTTACTGATCTCTCTTACATTTGCTACAGAACTTAACCTGTCTGCTTAAAGTTTACTATTCAGACGTTCAACTCGGGGTTTAACTGCAAATCCCCCATCAAAAGCTGCATTAAGAACTTCATCTAGACAGCTCGCCATAACAAAGGTCAAATCTTGCCGTACATTCACTGCAATTTCTTCCAGATCTTTTTCATTTCTTTGAGGGATGATAATTCTCTTCAGTCCAGCTCGGTGTGCTGCCAGGACCTTGTCTTTAATTCCTCCAACCTAGTACAGAGAAGAAACAGATACTTAAAAATCCATTACACTAATTATTGTTACAAATCATATCAGGAGCTGCATTTTAATGAAACCAATTAAAAACGCAGCTGTAGTTTTAGCTTATTATATGCTTAATGAGGGAAATACGCTAATATGCTGCAGTATCCTTTCTGTAACAGTTAAGAGGAAAAAAATGTAACATTAATCTAGGAATGCAGGTACAAGAGTCTCAGCAGTGGAAAAGGCATTACTGTGCAGAAGGCGTTACTTTGCAGGAATGTCTTTTCTTAAGAAAGAGGGCCTTAACTGAGCTGCTTCATCTGGCAGGCTGAAATCCTGCACCTACGTTAGAACAGAAGCATTTCAAGATAAAGCAGCATTAGGTTTAGGGGGAACATGGTCATGGGGCAGCGCCACATGATAAACAACTTGAGCTGTGCAACAGAAAACGCCCAGAGAAGCAAACCTGTGCTCCAGAACAGCAAAGATGGCTTTGTGTTAGAAACAGGGATCACTTGGCTAAGCCGCCTCTTCGAGTTTGTAACGAAATGTAAAGAGGGGGTTTAAGTTTTTCTTTCAGTCGCAGCTGTAGCTCCTTTCCCTTGAACTCTTTTCTAATCCTACTTCAAGACCATGTTACAGAAGAACCTTGTAAAATTACAATGCTTTAGAGGAAAGGCAAGCTTTGTATTCTAGCACAAAGGGCAAAACGGAGGCTGCTGTACCACAAGGCAGTGGTGAACCACAAGTCCTCGGGTGGTCACCCTGGTCTGCACAATGCCAGACACTGCGCCCACCGCTTGCTTTCCAGCGGCAGACGCAGTCAATGGCCTTGCTCGTGTGAATTAAGTTACTGCTAATAGCTTCTGGACACCTTTCAGAAAGAAGGCAAACCTGGTTTATTATTTACAGATACCTGATTTTTGCACCCACCTTAAAGAGTAGGCAAAATCTGGTCACTGGTGCAATAAAGAATTCCTGTGGAAAGCTCAGCAGCCTTCCACCCGATCAGTTAATGCAGTGTTTGTGTCACTAGAGTCTTGTCTAACTCCACTAGAATGTCCTTTCAGAGATCCTGTCAAGTCTGCTGCCTTGCTGTGTTCTCGCTGGTTTACTTTCTACTGTGTGAACAAAATGCTGTTCTCCACCTTCCTGTGTCCGCCATTTGGTAGGAGATGGTAACTCCTGTATCTGCTTCATCACTGATGCCAGGCTCTATTTGATACTGCAAACTACAACCGTTTGGAACCTTACCTTCAACCTCATGCTTTGAAAAAGCTTTAGGGGAACACCATTTAGCTGACCTCTATAAGAGGAACAAAATTTAAGAAGAATCTAAAAATACATGTGTAGAGATGGTTTCAAGAATAACCTACATGCAATTACTGGAAGAGCTTTAAGAAACAGCTTTTCTAAAAATTGGAGATACTTCAGTAGTAATAGTTTGAGGAAGCACGTTTAGAGATTTCAAAACCTATTTTGGAGCCATCTTGGATTTGAAGGTTTCTACTTTTCCTTTCCACCCAGACACCTGAATGTGCTTTCCCTGACAAGAGCACCAAGGGGAGCTTTAACACGAAATGCAAAGCAGGCAGAGGCGTGGTACAGTGCTACAGCAGGCTGGCTTCCATCAGCCTCTTACAACTGCACCAGGAGAGACTGGATTGCTGCTACGGAATGATCCAACAAGGCTTTGCTTTTGTAAATGGCTATAAACAGATTCTTGTATCCTAGAATAGGGAGAATTGATACAGCTTAGCTCTTTTCTCAAATGATGCTTACTGGAAGAACGAGGCCTCTTAGTGTAATTTCTCCTGTCATGGCTACATCTGAACACACCAGCCGCCCACTGAAGAGTGAAGCAAGACAGGTTACTATGGTAACACCAGCAGATGGTCCATCTTTTGTGACAGCTCCAGCTGGGAAGTGCAGATGGATGTCAGTGTTGTCAAGGAGATCAAAACTTCCAGAAGCTTAAGGAAAAAAAAGAATGGTTTGAATGTAAAAAAATCTAAACCCATTTTATTCCCGGTCTTTATTCTAAAACCACCAGAGAACTAAAGGTGTTAGCACTATTTTTTAACACTAGGCTGAAAAAACAACACTACATTGCAAAAGCCCTAGAAAAGCAAACAAAAAGAAACCCCACCAAGCTTTCCTACAGCCAGATTCCTAGAAAAACCCATAAGCAGTTAACTAATAAGCTTGGCAGCTGCATGCGTGGGGAAAACCAGAGTAGGGATTGATGTAGAAACCACAGAATTCTTACATAGGAAAAAGAATTTTTTTGATGTCCCACACCATAAATGCCAATTTTCAGAGAACATACCACAAAATCATCACTCCACAGAAACTCGGCATTAACCAATATTACAAAGAAAAATCTCTCATTTACGTCTTTTTTTACCTTGCTTAACATGTAGGACAGAACAGTTTAAACCAGAGAGGTAAACATGTTTACAGATAATGCCAGCAGCATTTCTTAATCTATCGAAACTTTCATAAATAATGACAGCTACTGGACAATTATGTGACTTATTCAGCAGATGATCAAACTAGAAAAAGCACATTGGGAGGTTCAAACAAAAAACAGAAGAGTTGAAAGTTTCTTGGTTGAAGTCCTGTTGCGCTGTGGTTCAACAAACTCAACTAATTATCAAAAATATTAAAACAGACTACAAGAAAAACCTACTTTTAACAGAAATTGTGTCTTAATTCTAGAGTAAAACTACAGGCTTGCATATCTATGGCTACATCACAAAAGTACTGCTGGAAAGCTCGAATGTAAAAATGAGGAAGAGGCAGCGTCTGCCACAGCTGTGAAGCGCCTTGGCACAGAGCCTGCCCCAAAGCCTTTGGGGCTGCTGCAGGGAGGGACTGGCCAGGGTGGGAGACTCTGCAGTGACAACCCAGGTTCTGCCCAGACAGACCTGTGCCAGGCTGCAGACACCTCAGCTTGGCAGGAATCAGGAGAAGAACTCAAGCTGGTTTCACCTTCAGAGTAGCACTGATGGCTGAAAACCCTGTCTTTGTTAAGGCAACACTTGATAAATTTCCACAATGGGTACCAGTAACCTCCACTGTTACTCAGCAATGTTACAATCTGCTGAATTATTGCAAAATACCAAATTTTAGGACATTTCACTTGCATGCAGTATTAATGCTTCCTTTATGTGCATCCCTGCAAGGAGAGGCCAATGGATGCACTCAGCCTCTATGACAGTTTGTCATTTCTCCCCAACCTACCGTTGGTTAGCTGGTATCTCTTTGCGTTGCTGCGTAACCAGCTGATCGCAAGGTGCGCTGACTCCTTCATAACATCTCCAAGTTGCCCAGTCAAAGTAAGCTGGCCTTCTCCATCCATGCGACTGGCTTCTACAAACATGATCTCGCCCCCTAAGGGAGTCCAAGCCAAGCCTATGGCTACCCCCGGCTGACTCAGGCGTTCAGACACCTGAAGGAAAACACCACAGGAAACAGTTGTAACAAAACTATTGCAAAAACAGGTTGCTGGTTACCTTCAAAACAAGTGCACCCTTTAAAACACAGAAGTTAAGCTCAAGTGTCTTTTTTCTTTTTTTTTTTTTTTAATGCAGCAGTAATTCTGCCTTATGTATAACCATTAATTAGAGAACTGGAGCTGCATGGGGCTGCCTAGCTTAAGGCAAAGGAGACACCTGGGTCTAGCATTCTCGAAACCTTCACCCCTAGAAGTTCAATGATAATCTTTCTCTTCAAAGGACTTCAAGTCAGTTCCGGCTGGATGCTTATATGACTTAATCCATCTGCTAGAGGTGTATGTGCCCTCACGCTGTTTGTTACTTACATGAAAGTAAGTTTTGTTCCCGAGTGCTACCCAGAAGCCTTTTTCAAAGGTGGCTGCGTTGCCCAAACTACTGCCAGACAACACGCTGATGCTGTTTCACAGCAAACATTCACAAATAGTTTTGAATGACAAAAAGATGAGTCTGCTAGCAGGTTAAATACGAAAGAGGACAGGAAATCTGTCTGACTCGCAGTAGTAATCACAAGTAGTTAAGCAAGTTCTACCCCACACAAGACTACGATCTATTTATCTAAAAGTCCGCCTATGCCTGGTTACTGATGAGCGTGATAGAGATCTCTGAATCCCAGGGTCCTGTGCTAGGGCAAGAAAAGAGAAGCAGGATGTTTTCCATGAGAGTTCCAGGTTTTGATATTTTTTTTGTCAGAGATTCTTTTAGAACATACAGAAAGTCCTTTTGTTTTCCTGAGCTTCAGAGATGAAGAAACCCCAGTGAAAGATCATACGGCTCTTCATGTTCTCAACTACAAAGTTACATATTTATTACAAGGCAAAAAAAGAAACTGGATGTATTTTTACTGTGATAAAGTGATAGGCCCATTTTAAAATAATTTTGTCTCTTACTGAAATGCAGAATTGAAAGTTAATTTGATTCATTCCTGAAAGGGATAATTCTCCATTAAACTGTTCAGAGAATTTAGAGAAATGTTTCATTGCTTAGATAGAAAACAAGTCAAAGGAGCCTCACAATAGTAAAAGAATTCCAGTTCTGAAATCTCTATTTCTAGTTACACTGAAAATTCTCAAACTATTTTTGTCACTTCTAAGCACATTTAACATTCCATTTTATACTACCTGCAAATCCAGAGCAATAGATTGGATATTCTCCTCTAGCATCAACTCACTCCGCACTGCACAATTTACTATAATCTTAATGCTTTCATTTTGCTTCCTTCCAGGAGTTAGCAGGGAAGTAAACTACCCAGACTTTGCACAGACACTGGAAAAGCAAAGCTCTGTATACGTGAAGTTAACCATCGGCCCAGCTGCAGGATCAGAGAAGTCTGTACAGAAGTGTGTACAGCCCTGTGTGTACCTTAGGCCTGGAGGCAGAAACACTTGTGCAGCCCTGCCGTGGAGCTGGCGGGATTAGAAATACTTCAATTTGTAAGTTCCAAAGATCTTAAGTTATTAAGTTTTCTGGTCCCTTACTAAAATATCTCTCTGTAAGCCCACTAGAAATGCTGCTTCAAGTTCTTGAGTAGCAACAGGCCTGCAGTTCTGCAAGTCAAACAGCAGCATTTGCTGGTGGATTACTTGAGAAGATCAGCGTAGCCTTCTATGAGACTCTCAGAACAAGAACACTCTTTCTAAATAAGAGCCAAACACTAACATTTCAGTACTAGGCTGAAATCAATCCCTATCATAAAAATCAAATCAAACTAAAGACTACAAAATTCTTCATGCTCAATTTCTCTTTCCTGTTTCACAAACAGAAAATAGTTTCCTTTATGCGATAAGAGTAAACAACTTTTCACTCTGCAACTGGTACCTCTGGTTACTGGCCAAAAAAAAGATGCATATTTTAAAAAGATAAGCTCGTTTACAAACGCACAAGTTGTGCTACGTGTAGCTGTAGACAACTCAGACGACAGGAACCACTTACTCATGCAAGAGAATTCGTCAAGCAAAACAACATTTAAAAGTCCTACAAAATGAAATTAAACATACATAAACATACTTTCTGATTTGGTATGATATGCTTTGTCAAATGCTAGACTGAACTATCAAACACCATCTTCTTCCAAGTTTGATAACTAAGATTTGAAACGTGACCCTCTCTCAGGATCACTGTTCCTCGGTTTGAGGGAAATTAGCACATGGCAGAGGCACAGGGCAAGTGGTGCCACTCTGACTACAGCAAGGCGACGCTGATACAGGAGCTCCTGGCGCAAACAAGACTCTGGCCATCAGGAGTGGGGTGGTGCCTACACTCACTCCCACCACAGGCCACTTGAGAAGTCGTCGTGAAGTTGGCACCAGCAATGTGCTTTTGTTTAATTACAAAATGGAGGTGGCTGGGACAACTTGGTGCCTTCTGATCCTGCTTAGTAGGGCAGCAAGTCGAAACAATTTGCCTCCTGCACATCTTGGGTAGGGGTTCAGTGGGTTGGAACAATTAGGCACCCCCTAACCACACCTGCAGCATCTGAATACTGTGGAAAGGTGCCAAGAAAAAAGATCATAGTGCATTTGAGAAGTGCCAGGTTTGCCTGACAAGATTAATGGCCACAGTGAGCAAGTACTGTTAATGTACTTGAAATTGCTACTATCTCAAAGTTGTGTAGGATACACAATGTTACATTAAAGCGCTACACTGAAGTACCAACAATAAAATCCTCTCAGTCATAAATCATTGACCAAATCTGAGACAAGGGGTGGATCTAACCTCACTCTGTGAAGGAGTTCAGAGAGCCAGGGAGTCCATTCTGAACCTTATGACTCAACAAGAAGGTCTCACTTACCTCTTTCACTCCTGATCTCCTCAATATTCTTAGTCATGAACTGTTCACTAGGTCCAAGACTGGATCTAGCTGCACCTAGATTCTTCTCTGAGGAGGAGTTGAGAGAGCAAGGAGGTCCATTCTGAAAATCTAGTGATTCAACAGGAGGGCCACCCTTACCCCTTCTATTCCCAATTCCTGTGAAAATCATCCTGCCCCAACTCCAAGCCACTGTGCATTTCTCACACAACTGTTCTAATCCAATCATTCTAATCAGTGTGCCTTTGTAATAAGCAACGTAGTGACTTTGCCATCGAACTGAACCTTGATTAACCTTTGTTCAATTTTGCTAAATTTGATCAAATTAATTTAAGCTCCGTTAAATTATTAATCTACCTCAAGAAACCACATTGCTGCTTTCCTACTGAGTGAGGTGCATTTCACTCATTACAAGGCAAGCAGGGTCCTAAAGCAGGATTCTACAAGTGATTTAAGTGATTTAAAGGGGAACCACTCTTCCTGCAACACTGTTTTCAGAAAAGACCCTTGAAAAATCCCTAAACACACACACACAAACCCCCCCCAAAAAACCAAACAAAAAACCCCCCAAACCCTATAACCATACAATACTTAGGGAAAGTACATTACATTAAACATACCTATGAAGTGTTACAGGGAGCTCCACAAGACTCAGTTGCTCCTGGCACCTCTGAATAATTTATTCTCACAGGAAGTCAGAGGAATTTAAATAGAAAAAAAGCCTTACGTACACTTTAAAATGACCATTATAATCAACTGGTGACTGGTCATGTCTGTCAGATGATGGAAGAAGAGGTCACTGACCTACCTAAACAGTCTTGTTTTTTGAAACTTTTTGTAGATGAGATCAACCCAGCTATGATTTAGCTGTAATCTGAGTAGATAAACATATTGTCTGATACATTTTACCTGCCAGGACACTGCAAAATTAAAGTCTTAATATTTAGCACCGTCACTTATTTTATCTTGGAATAACCTTACTTATTTTAAAGGAAAAGAGACATCATCCACAGGTTTGCAGTTTTGGAGGTACTTTGTAAGTCGGCATTACTGACAAATAGCTCTGTCAGTCACTGATTCATAATGGGAAGATAAGAACTAGTCTGAAGTTACGTGCTGGCTTTCACAGCATCTTTGTTATCCTTCCACAGGTTCTTCCAACCTGACTGTACAAACCTTTTTCCTAGTCTTCTCTTCTGCTTCATTCTCCAGAAAACTACTGCAGGCAAAATATGTTAAAGCTTCCCTTTAAGGGAGGAGGATTTCCCAGAAATATCACCACAAGACTGATACTTCTTAGATAAAGATACCTATCTACATCTGGGCTTTGTACACATTTTGCTTCTAAAAGGTAACCTAATTTGTTCCTTAATTAGAATTGAGTATGTCTCATTAAATAAGCTATTCTTTCATGGCATCTGTACTTTTATTTCCTAGAATAGGTAATTTCACTGACAAGAGCGTCTGTCACTTCAACTTCCCTCACATGACAAGGATACAGACCGTGGTGCCAGTAGTGTTTTGTTAACTGAGTAGAATTAAGTGCTGAAAGAAAGAAAATGCTAAAATCCAAGTCAAAAGAGAAATACTTCATTATAAACACTCTGGATATGTTATAACCCCTTTTCCCCAAAAGTGTGCTGTGCTGAAACATTCAATTAAATCTTTTACACTTTAAACTACTGTCAAGATTATTCTTCCAAAGCCACATACTACGTGATTTATTCCAACATTTGTTCTGTAGGCTGACACCTAAGATTATTTATTTGTGATAAATGAATTAATCCTACAAGTATGAGCTGAGTATTCTGTCACGGCTTTCTGCTGGGAGACCTCTGCAGAAAACACACAAGCAAGGCACCGAAAAGGTGAAAGATGGATCACTTATTTTAAGCTATTCCCTGAAGGACGGGGGAAGGTCAGTTAAGTCATGTCATGTTTTCAGTTCTATTTGCTCTGTCTTATCCAAGTACTGACATGGTGGCTGCCTCCATTGTATCTTTTATTTCAATTAATTATAAAAGGCAAAATGCAGGTCAAAGGTGAAGCTTTGAAGAGTAGCTATAGAAAGCAGAGAGACACGCTGAAGACTACAAACCCAGAAAACACACCAGCAGCCAATCTCAAATGCCTGTCCTTGAGACAGGAGCTACACTCTTCATTTGAAAGAATCTAGGGGGCACTTGATATAATTCAAAGGAATAATAGCTTTGTTATAAGATTTCATTAAAACAGGAGTTTTGTGGCTATCTGAGCAATTTACATAAAAAAAATAATAAAGTATACTGGAAAATATTTACTCACTAATAAATAAAGCAAATAGTACATGAAAATAAATCTTGAGCTGCGTGGGGAATTGATGCTGTGTGGATTCATCTCTAGTTCTATTTATGCACTACTTAATTTGCCTGCTAAATATGGAAATGTTTAAAAAACTCTTAATACGCAGGTCAAAAGCTTCAGTCAGTCTTATTTCAGCTTGTACAGGCCAGCAGATCTATTAAATGCTTATATGCATATTCATGGCAACTGTTCATGCAGAGAAAACCCCCAACCCAACACTCATGTATTCCTATATCTGGAATTAGAAAACGTACTTTAAAAATTTTCCTTGCACTACTTACTCCCGTAGAAAAAGGACAAAATAGCAGAAATTATTTGCCAACACAGCCCCACTTCCAAATTTAAATCAATAATCAACTCCAGAAAAAGTTCAAAACCAGGCAGAACATCTAAGGAAAGTCACATATTACCATATTTCTTGGCCTACAATCTAATTTTTAAGAAGTGTGATAGATTTATTTAAATTAATTCTACTCTTAACTGGGAACTAGGAGGACAGTTGTAAGTTACAACATCAAATTTATTTTTTAGCACCTTTATGAAACTACTAAACATCATTTGTAGAAATCAGAGTACTGTCTTGAATATTAAATTCAATTTACTACAAGGGCTTTATGTGCACCTGCAAATTGAGCCAAACGATCCTGCAGCACTTAAGCCCCAAAGACCAGATGTCTGAAGTACATAACATACTGCAAAATGAAAATTCAGATAAAATGTTATTTCTCTGAAAGAAACCCACACGCTATTTTAAAAAAAAAAAATCTTTCTAAAAGTCACACAGTGAGAAAAAGATAGACTAGTAAGAATTTTCATAGGAGTATTACAAATGGTTTGATGGCTACGGTCATTCCAAATCAAGCTAAAGTACATCCACACTACCTTCTTAATTAAAATAGCCTTGAACTATCTTGTGTGATTTTATTATTGACTGCAGTGGCTTCTGAGGGATGAAAAGAAAACAGGTTCCTTGCAATAAAGTAATTTGCCTAAAGAGCATTGTTTTCTAATTTCTGAAAGTAAAAAGAAATCAATCAGAACACAAATGACCAACATCAAAAAAGCTCAGCCAGGAGAGTCATAAGGTACTGGTCTATTGATCACTTGATCTTCTGTGCCCCTCATTCCCCAGAACTTCCACTGCTGCCATCATCATCCTCTAAGACAATCATAGTGCTGCCTTCTTTCGACTTGTTTCCTTCATTTCTGTCTCTTCATTAAGAATCTCTTCCATGATAAAACCTTCATATCCCAAAACCTTAGTTGAGGTCTAAAGACTGGCTCATTCCTTAATGGTAATTCATTTTCTCCTGCTTCCCCTGCATATCTTGTCCCCTTTTTGTCCTCCAGATCCCACTGGAATCTGGTCCTGTCATCTTGGAGAGAGGAATTACCGCAGGAAAGTTCTTAAATGTTTGAATTTTGTCTCATCTGGAAGTTTTCCCTTCATTTCTATTTTCTCCATAACTTACTGGTTTACTGATCTTTTCTCCAGTATAAAGACAGAAAAATTTGGCATTCCATCAGCAACAGGTTTCCTGTCATAATGTTATATATACTGCTTGCATGTGGTCAGTTCAGCTAAACCTGAAGCAAAGCAGATAGTAACTGCAATGTAAATGGTGAAAAGAGAATCCCAAACTAACAAACTACTTTAACTGACAGTATTTTCATAAAATGTAGGAAAATACAGATGAGGAAAATAAAAAATTCTGGAACATGCCAACTGACGAACAGAGCTGATACTAGGAAGCTGGAGGTGCCTGACTGATCATAAAATATTTTTAACAGCTAAGAGTCACATTAATCTAAAGAATGTCTGAGAACTTCTGGTGCAAACTGAAGTGGTTTTAATACCCCAAAATGCTGACTGGCTTTAAGGAGGTATGTGGGACAGTACTTAACACAGCTGCCTCAGAGACAGGATTCCTGGCTTCTACTTTTGGCTTCTTTCCCAAGACCACCAAACATCCCTCAACAAAAACAAGGTTGTTACAGACTGAAAAAACACCACCACATTCTTCAGTACTGCTGCAAGCATCTTTGCTAAGAAAGAGTCATGTCATTATGTTATTTATGTATCCTGAATTAAAACAAAACAAAACCTTCTTTAGGAGAAAAAAACACTTGGTGGAACACAACGAAACACCGTTCTGTTATTAATACACCTTTTTAAAAAGTGGTATTGTATAAACACAATAGCAATAAAATCGGTAACAAGCCAAACCAAACAGAAACAGCAGTCAATCAGAAACAAATGAGGATGTTACCTCCATTTCATACATGGGTGGCCCCAGGATATCTTTTAAAGCATGGAAATCAATTAAAATTGGCATTTCAGGTGGCAGAGCCAGGTCAGCTGCATCACTGATGGATTCTGGTTTTGTGTCTTCTGTGACATGCTCTTTGCAGTCTAAGAGAAGAAAATCTAATTTAGGATTTTTAGCAGTCTCTATTGACACAGGAATTAAAAAAATATTATGACAGAGAA
The DNA here is from genome assembly GCA_013400335.1 of Eurystomus gularis. Lineage (NCBI taxonomy): Eukaryota > Metazoa > Chordata > Aves > Coraciiformes > Coraciidae > Eurystomus > Eurystomus gularis. The sequence goes on from VZZY01020653.1 coordinate 94,359, forward strand.
ACATAAAATACTCGAAATACTAAGAAAGTTCATGAAAGTGTGCTTAAGCTATCTTTCACAAAAATCTTGTCAAATTAAAGATAATATGACTTCAAATTCAATTATCACGCCTAAATGTGTTCTAACTGCTCAGCAAATACAGTATTAGTCCAGAGCACTGACAGAGATGCAACTCACTTAAACACATTTTAAACTATGTCAAATAGCAAAACACATGAAGTTCATTTGGGCTTTGCATTTTTCATCAGATTTGTGCATAAAAACAGTATGTGTAGGAGATTATCATTTTTAACATAGAGTAATATAGAATATGGAGCTGTATGTGGAAATACAGAAAGGTCAACAACTACTGTTCTTTTTACATGCCTTTACAACTGTGCTCTCTGCGGTCTCTAACTTCTGACACTAATCATTCAGTTCTGTCAAATAAAGTAGGAGCATTTTGGCCCGATTTACACACATTGCTCTGTCACATGGCTGCATTACCTATTGCTGGACTGCATTGCATCCAATAACATTTCACAGCTGCACATACTCTGACATTGCACTTTTTGCTTTGATTTTTTTTCTCTTATTATGGCTTTACTCAATCATAGAATCACAGGATTGTTTGGGTTGGAAGGGACCTTTAAAGATAATCTAGTCCAACCCCACTGCCACAGGCAGGGACACCTTCCACTACAACAGGCTGCTTAATGCACAAAACTGGCATCCCTTGTTTGTTCAACAGCCATTTCAGAACACAGCATATACAGTCCTTGCTCAGTGGAAGAAAACACAAATAAATTCAGTGTAACAACTTCATCTATGGCTCTTGTCTTGAAATACTATATTTACACAGATTTCTACTCTTTTCTTTGTTGGATGACGTGTTTCTAAGGTGTCTTGACCAAGAACCACTAGCAGCAATAAATTCCTCAAATAATAAATCACTAGGCATTTTCAGAAATACCTACAGGTGTGATATACTCTTCAGATAAAACTCAACTGGCCTGACACTTCTGAATGAAATATACTCAAGC
>VZZY01020653.1:95425-115323 GCA_013400335.1 Eurystomus gularis
GAATTAAAGCAATAGCTAGAGATTCAAAAGTGTGCTCTTTCCTTCCTCCATTTATAGTATGACTGTATTTCTTACTTACACAATTGTTTCCTTAGCAGAATTCCCTTAAAATTTCTCTTTTCACTACAAAAGTATTTTCTATACAGAAGTTAACTGTAATACGGACCATACAAATATAAGAGCCTCAAAATTGTTTAAACCAGACTACGCAACCTGTTGTTTTTATGAATAAGCTCAAGAACTTGAACATCATTCATACTAGACCTACACTGCACGCTTACTTAAGTGACTGTATACAGGAGAATACAAGCAGGGAGTCATTTCCCCACAGAACCTGATCCAGACACAGAAGGCCCATTATCATTTTCTCAAGAGCCCTAAGCAATATTTTAGTGAAACATGTATCAGAGAAATGATAAATACTTGAACAGTCCAGATCTTTCTGCAGTTCTGTGGCAGTTTTACGGCAGGGCCTCCCTGCCTTGGGGCCATCATTAAGAAAAGCATTGTACACAGATCATGTAGTGATTCTTCCTAACATATTTTGGGAAATTACATGCTGTTGCTTCCTTTCTTTGAATTCTGTTTTACTATCAAGGAAGAATCTGTCTTCCTTTGCACATTGATGCATTCACAATAACTGAAGATCCAGGAATTTAAACAATTATAGAAAAATACAAATCACCGATCTCATCTAGTTAATATAAAATTAAAAGGTGTTCTGTGCTGCAAAAGTAATTCTCTGAACAGATGAAGAGACAATGGCTATCCTTTTATTAATCCTGATACATAAAGACCTTTTTACAGTTAATTTTGTCTCAGTGCAATTCTCACTAATGCCTTCATACAGTATCCAAGGAAAACATTCTACATCGCTATTACCATAATAACACCAACTCAGCTTTCATTCAGAATTCAAATCTAATAGTTATTATCCAACAGCCACTAATCCTTCCATTGTAAAAGTCACTGCACCATGCATAAATCCCATTCCTTTACTGGGAACACTGCCTTAGTCAGATGGCTCTCCTGGTGTTCCAGCATGTCTCTATATTTTTGTTGACCTACTATTTCTGTACATAATAAATACACAAATACTAGTAAGTCCAGGAAACACAACCCTGCATGTTATTCTTGCAATTCAGACTGCAATTTGAGCACTATGGATCTTCAAAATCTGAATAATTTGATATGAACATTTGCATTTTAAAACAAAACTAGGTTAAAAACAACTGCTTTTGTTCTATACCAAGACTTTACCACCTGACAAACAATTTTCCGTTTCTGCTCACTCTATTTCACCTAGTTCTACATATGCAGCTGAAGGAGACAGACTTCTTGTAAACAAACCAGTAGGTAATCTTTGTGGCCACCTGCCCTATCAAAAGAACCGGAAATGCTTTCCTTGAGTTTACATAATATAATTAGTAGATGGCATTTTATAATCTGTAACAGTAACAAGCTCCAGACTTTTTCTAAAAATATTAACCTAAATTCAGACACAATCTGATTTGCTGTAAAAGCATACAGGTATGTATGTTCCAAAATATAAGTAGAAACACTAACTTTTCCTTTGGAGGAAAAAAAAACATCTTATTTTGTCACCTTTACAGAAGCGCTTACTATGAAGAATCTATAAAGAAGCAAGAAATTAACATTTCCATTAATGGTGACAAATACATGTTCCCTACCTATCCCAGATGAATAAACTATAGTACAAGTTAAATGGCACATCTGCCCATAACAAGATAGTTAAATTCCACACCGCACTGGAGGAACCCCTTGCTGATCTGCTATTACATTACTACTTAAACAAAAGCAGCAACGTACTGAGTTGTTTTAACATGTAAGAACTGGAAAAACTAAAAACAAAACCAAACCTAAATCAACAAACACTCCTCCCAAAAAACCCCAAACCAAAACAATAATCAAAAACCCAACCAATCAACAAAAAAAAGATTATATTTGTAAAGTTTTCAGAGCAGAATCTGTTGCTTCTCAGCAAAGATCACAACAATGACCCTCAGAAATCTGTTTGCAAGTTCCCAGAACAAAACCTTGCATGTAAATACTAGATTTGTAAGAAAATGGATGCGTAAGAAAACATATTGACAACGAACTACTATATATAATTCAGGAATTAATTTAAAAAGGAATTCCATGGCATAAATACAAAGATTTAAGAATTTAAGATGGCTACTTTCTTCTAGAGATATAATGGAAATGACTGAACAGAAGAGCCTAAAAGTTCCTCAACATGTAGCAACTTCTCAGCTCCTCAGAAAATGTATTTAAATTAAGCACTGGTAATACATAAGTCTTAAACCCAAAGATTTCTAGCCATATACTTAGTGGCCAAGATCGAATTAATATAATAGAAACCTAAAATTTTTAAACAGCTTATCATATTCTGATTTGCCCAATTAGTATGAAGAGGTATAAGAAAGAACATAAGCAGGAAAGAAAAGGTTTCAAGTTTGTGGGCAATTAAAGGGAAAATAGCATGTTCTTTTTTCTCAGCTGTTTTACTAGCAGATGCTTCAGCACATGACAGACTGACTCAGAATTCTTTTAGGCCCTGCAAACTAAAAGCTAACAAACTGCAGAAAGCTACATTTAGGTAGGAAAGAACAGGACTGCCCTTGTTGGCAACATTCTGCATTCAAAGCCAGGTATAAAACGAAACTACATCTTAAAAGCAACTTTCCTTTGTCCAACTTAAATCTTACGTGCTACGTACTTGGGAAGTATGACTTCCAAAAGGCTTCCTTTTGGAAAGGAACTCCTTCCGGGGACCACAATCCTACTAACACTTACTCGTATACTTAAACTTAATGCTTTTGCATTTTTCCGCACAGGATCTGAAAATTTCTCTCTTCACAAAATAAATACATTCCGTCAACTCTGATCTAAAATAACAACTTGTATTTGAAGCACTTGAATTTGAGGTTTTCATGCAGGAATATTTAGATAAATTAACATGGTAAAAAAAAAAGCAGTTTGTATAGAAACTCGACTTTTCATAACAATTATGCTTCTTTGGCCTAAACCAGAAAAGACATTCCAAGCAATTTTTAGAAAGAACCACATATTACAGCCTGCAGAACTGAGAACTATACTAACACCACCACAGCTGAGCTCAACTTGAGTGCCTACAGTCATACCACTGTGGGATTTATGCTGATCGGATTTCATGAACTCACTTCCCAGTGCTATGGGAGATCCCGTGCTGCTGGAAGAGCTGAGTTTGGACTAGAACAGAGAACACGTCACATTTTGCAAGAACCGTGATATTGGTCCAGCTGTATTAAGGCCTCTATAAATACTAAAAGCAAGCAAACCCCCCCACAGTAATGCATAACAATCTTTTGTGAATAAAATGCTTTACGCCCAAGTTGAGGGAGAGAGAGTAAGGACTATGTGTTTTAGTTCACATTGACCACTTCATTCAAGTTTGCATTTAAACTCAAAATCATGAGTTGTTTCATCCACAAGGAGCAGAACAAACTACTGTATTACTTGGTTATGGAAATACTTCAGTATTTTCAAAGCCTTGGTTTCAACAGATAAAATCCTCATTTAAACACTTCTAGTTATTCAAGTCTGAATTCGATAAGTATTTTTTCACTCTTGGTTTCAACTGTTGTATCATGATATGATGCCTTAGTGCAGCAGCTGCATTGTACTCTCAAAGCAGTTGCACTAAAATTGGAGTCACATATTTTTGTGACTCCTAGAATTTCTTCCAGTGTCAAAGACTAGATGAGTGTCTCATAAATCTTAGATAGAGTTTCAGTAAAATATCAGATAGTGTTACTGTACACAAGGATGACTCCCTGGAGATGTCTGAAAAATGACTCCATTTGCTTTTGCTGAAGTTCACTGTACAAATTCAACAACTGACACAAACTAACACTCCTCCACTTGCCAACTTCATCATAAAGCTCAGGGATCAAAGGAGCGAGGAAGGCAAGACAAAGCTGCCAGTGTACTTCAGTCATGCATTTTTGGAAAGTGCTAAACACAGCTTGACAGCTTATCTCCTAGCATCAGTTCTGCTACGGCAGGTATCCTCCATTTTAGAGCCTACTATCAAAGAGCATCAAAAGTCTGATGTTTACAAAGCCTTGAAAACAGATGCTCCACTTCGAGTTAATAATCTGATTTAACCAGTATCATGATGGAAATTTTGTGGTTCTACCACCTAACATCCTTCAATTTTTATTACAAATCCACAAGCCAGAGGGCACTCAGCTGAATAAACAGGCACCATGTAACTATTCTGATATACTACAAATAATATACAAATTTTGCTTTAGCAAGTTACAATCTACAAGGCAAGCCTGTGTCTCGCTCTCTCACATTCACAACTCATGACATATGAATGCACTAACTGTGGTATCAATCACACATCAGTAACTGATGAATGTGTAAAGCAAAAATGGATTATAGGTCTTTTCATACAGATAAAGAAAAAAATCAAGAAATAATTCTAAATGAAGCTATTAAGTGCCAACAACTTGATTAACTATTCTTCTAGAGTCATTCATTATATGAAATAAAAATTCATTGTTACTATGCACAACTGCACAAATGTCCACTAATCAACAGGAAAAAAAATTTCCAAAGAACTAAATTTAGGCTACAGATCCCATTATTTGCATCAACTTGCAAGTATTTGAGGATATTTCTGAGTTTTGTTTTAAATACTTGGTCGTTTTCAACAGACTGAGTGAAAACTAAACAAAAACATTTTTGAAGTGTCCCACTCTCCTACACTCCCAACAAGTGACAAATTCAGCTAAAAATACAACAGGGTATGAGCACATTATTAGTACAAAACAAAACACATTTTGCAGACCACCATTCTGCACATCTTTGCAATACCAAAGTTTAACTAGAGAACCACCTGTCTCTTGGATTCTCTTCTATAAACACAGCTTTTTCTTACAGACAGTTTCAATTCCAGAAGCACAAAGGCAACTCTTCACAGCTCATTTCTTCCAGGCTTACTCCAAATTGTGTGTCAACCAAAAATGCTAGCATTTTGTCCTCTTTTGAAGCACTTAGCTTGCTGTTTTCACCTAGCTTTGGTGCAAGTCCAGTACTAATTTTAACAGTGTATATTTTAACAGTGTAAATACCTAAGTTGCAAGTACAGTGCTAATTTTAACATTGTAAATACTTCTCTCATTGGATTAAGATGTCTAATACAGTTCCTTTTTGTTCTTTGCTTTAGTAGTAAAATGTTTGTTCTTACAGGATCAGGAGTTGTGCTCTGAACCTACTTTTCATTTATCTTATCAGAAGGCCTGAAGAGCAGAATGACACTTGTTTTTTATTCAGTGATCACATTAGACCTTTTAAGCACATTTCAGACAGAGCTACTATTCAGTGCAATGAAATACTTGAAAACTATGACTTAACAAAATTACAAACAAAAAAATGACAGTAGCCAAAGCACCTGATATCGCTTGATGCTAGTAAACCCAGCCACCACAGCCCAAAGGCTCAGTGTTCTTGTTCAAGACCAAGTTCAGGTATCACAGAAGTATCAACAAACTCAGTGCTTGACTTCAGAAAATCCAGCACAGAGGACAGAAGGTAGACAAGACGTACATAAAATAAATGGAAAGCATTAGTAAATATGTCTTAAAAGCTCTTCCTTTTAATGTAGATGGGACCATTTAAACTGCACAGTCATTCACGCATGCACAGCCACTACTGGGAGAGTTCACTTTCTTTAAGCCAAACATTCAGAGAAAATTGAGCTGAATTCATTTAAGCAGACACTGATTTGTAGACCAAATCTTCTGATATTACAGTGTCCACAAACATTACAACGATCTTAGAAAACTCAACAAGGTAAAAGATTTCATTTTTGGAAGGGAAATACTGAGTTAGGAAAAAAAGGCAAGGTAAAGCTGAAAGACTGATTTCCAGAGACAACAAATAAGTTTTTACTATAGATAAAACTCTTCTTCATATACTCTTCTAATTAGTACCACCGTTTGTATAAATATCAGTTATATTTTCTCTCCCAGGATTTAGTCTCTGAAAGGGAGGGGCATCATTCTTGTAAGCTGCCTTATTTTAAAGGAACAGATAATGAGTCTCCTGATTTGTCCTCCTCTAAGCCTGTCCAGAACTACTCTAGCTGTATAGACGTTAGAACTTAAAGGTTTTTTCCACATTGTCTAAGTTGTAGAATCTTTCACAACATCAAACCAACAGAAGTCTGTTTAGTATTTTAAGTTTGTGAGTATTCTGGAGCAGAAGTACACAGCTATTCTGTAGTTTTTGTTTTCCCATACCTCTGGCACATAGTTGTTCTCTGACAGACTGGTAGTATTTCAGAAAGTGTCAACTGGACTCACTGCAGTCTTTGAAAAAAAAAAAAACTAACAAAACATCTGCTTGCTAGATATTATTGAGACTAAGGACTATCTGCATTTTAGAAGTTCAGCTTCAGGGCTCCTGCAGACACCTAGTGCTGCAATGAGCACTCCGAAGCCTTCAACAGAAAACTGCTGTGTACAGTGAGATCCTCCCTCAGCAACTGGCTGGAATAAAATCACAATCATCTATGCTCTGCATGGTATGTTTCAGCAAACACAGTCTGGATGTTCATTTTTATTAAAAAGAACATTAATTGGGAGTTGGAAAAAGGAGCAGTCACCATTTGCATGTTGCATATGGACTGGATTATGGGCTTGACTTCTTCTTTCCCCTCCTTCTATTTCAAGACTAGAAAAAGGTCTGCCTGTACTGGTGAAGCAGTTACCTGAGTATTTTTGCTGCTTGGTAATTTTATGTTTCATTTTCCTTCAGTCTGTTGGCTGACTGGGAATGATAAATCACGATTGTCTGTATACATGGGAAACAACAGACTTACTGAAGTTGTTAAGTTACTAAAGCTCCAAGAGACGTAGAATAAGTGCAGTCTTAAAAGGCACATAAAAAGAGCCCCTAAATCTTTCTAATTTCAAAGCTCTTCAAGCAGATATTTATTTCAGAGTAAAACAAAATAACCAGATTGATTTCTGAGCTGGTAGAGCATGCACAGCACAGTTAACCTTTTAAATGCAAAAACTAAAGCCATGCTTAGTATTTTATTAAAGAAAAAATAAGTAAAAGATTTTCATAAAAAAGCCAAGGAAGACATAAAAGCATACGCAAAGCATAATTGCACATCTAAGATATGATAGAGATCCATTGTACTTCTCAGGCTGAAACTGCTCTACTTATGGCCCAAGCCATAATTCAGCACTACTCGAACAATGCATAATAAAAATGTCACTCTATGTGCAAAACTTTCAAAACCAGAGCCCTTAAAGAAGCATAAAAAAGGAGAAAAGGCTTGTAAATCAGCTTCCTAGTGACTACCGTAGAAGTTTCCTTTTTAATAGAACATGCAAAAGATACACACCTTCTCCTTCCCCCACTTCCGCACGATCTGGCTTTGTTTCTTTGTGTTGTCCTTCTGCCACTTTCACTGCCACTGCTCTGCAAATCGCTCCCAGCTTCCGATCCAGAGAGCGGACTCCTGCCTCTCTAGTGTACCTAGCAGAGAGACAATTGTGTTACTGGTGGGTATCTTTTGTAAAAGAGATTTCTTTTGAATGTAAACACATTCTCTTTTTCATCCAAACATCATGAGATGTGAAAGGCAATGAGACCTTGGATACTAACAGGAGAAAAATGTCATTATCAAAAAAATTGTGGTTTGCTGATAAACTTGTAAAGAAAGACAAACTACTTAGTGGGAAGAAGACATAACACCTGGTGTCAAACTGCAGTGACATGCCAAACAATGCTCCAAGAGCACTGAGATCTTCTCAGACGCATAAAAAAATTAAAGACAGAACTATTTTAAAACTCATAATCTAGTTCACAGAACATTGAGGATCTGACTGTAAAAGAACATTTTCTTTTAGTCTGTGAATTGAAACGAAACAGCAGACAATAACACCCGCTAAATGCCAAAATACTGTTCCTGGTCATAAAATACTTCAGTTCATTAAATACTGATATACTTCTTCCATTGGAAATGAGCTAGTTTCAAGTCCAAAGGATGTTTTGATCAGTATCTTTGCTCTCATGTCCAACAAAAAAGCAGTTGTAATTAATACAAGATATTAAAAACAACACATTTTTATTTTTTTAAAATGTGGCCCCTCAATTCACAAGAAATAAAATGGTAATTTCCATTAAATAAAAAAAGCTGAATTCTTTAATAGAGCTTAATTCTTTAAAATAATAGTTGTCTGCTGCCAAGACCATGACTTCACACACTGAACACCGCAACGATACTAGCTTCATGTGTTTCTGTTTATTCATAGTGCCTTGCCAATTGTGTCAACACAACTAATTGTGAGCCACACTCTAGAAGTCTCTAGAGAAGGAAGGATGATTTGGGTTAGTCAGCAGAGCCACACAGACCTCAGAAAGGACAACTGCATTAATTACCAACCATTGAACTTCTGAAGCTACCAAGGACAGTAGATCTTAAGAAACGTTTTGTGTTATCACTTTATAAATTATTTACAAGTTACTAGAAAAGAAGTTATTTAACTTCAAGCAATGAATAACAGATTTACCTGGTAATGATGTCCAAAGTGGTTACTTGTGGAATCTGTATTTGCTGTGGAGTCAGGCCATGTTGTTCAAGCTGTTTAGGAATCAAGTGTCTATGTGCAATTTCAATTTTTTCTTCTTGTGTGTATCCTTCAAAAGAAAAAGCATATGCTTACTAATCTTTTTGCATAAGCTACAATACAATCAAATAATTGTACCCGATTGAATTTAACAAAAACAAAGAAAAACAACCACCCCACTATAATTTAAAACGCTGTTGGTATGATACTTTGTGGTTATTCATAACTTCATGTGAACAAGACAGAATAGAATTTTAGTGTTTCACAGACCCCATTCTTCATCAGAATCTTAGAGATGCATCAGCCATCAGCCAGTCAGAATACAAACACATCAATTAGTGAAAATATTGTTATAGAATGTCTATCTCCATATACGTGGAACTGAATTTTCCTAAGTGCAATGCCAAATTTCATTCTCGTGACAGAGGCCACAACGGAGGCATCCTGACTAGTCTCTTTTAACGTTCCAAACATTCAGTCTAGATTCCTGGCAGGCTTACCTTAAGAAACTGCTTTTCATTTCAGTAAAAAAAACCTAGCATTGCTTAAGGACTGGCAATTGCCACTTTAATTAAAACACTGTAGTGTTACCTGGAACTTGAATTATTTCCATTCTGTCCAGCAGAGCAGGTGGAATAGTAGCTGTAGTGTTGGCTGTAGCTATAAAAAGGACTTGGGATAGATCAAAGGCTACATTTAAGTAGTGATCCGTGAAACTGTGGTTTTGTTCTGGATCCAATACCTTAACAAGAGTGAACACAAAATTGATGCTCAATTCAAAGTAAATAAAATACACACATTTTATTATATTCTCTTTGAATCTGTCAAACCTGACTTTACGTTCATAAAATATATTACAAGTATTACTAAAGCCCAACCCTCAATATCGTGCCTTGCTCTCATTACTCTGTAAATACATTCCACACCATATACAAAGAAATAGTTGTTTCCCTGTTAGTTCTTTTTACCCTTTTCTCCAGTCATCAAGTATCTCCTGTAAACTATCTCCATGACCCTTCACAGATGGTAGAGTGGCCTTTCAAGGGCTCTCAATACCCCTGGGAAAAGCAGCCTATGTGGTCCCATGGACTTGTATGTGTAGAATTATCTCAGGTAAATCCTGGTTCCAATCCTCATCTGCTGCCAGTAGCTCTTTTTATTCTAAGTACACCAGCCTGAGAGACCTCGCTGTGAAGACCAAGGGGAAGAACGTAGATTACCTCAGCCTTATCTGCTGTCACTAAATCACCCACGCCGCTCATTCAGCTTTGCCCAGCCCTTCACTACTAATACAGTAGTAGAAGTTCTTATTGTCCATGACGTCCCATGCAAGTCTTGAGTCTAGGTGAGCCCTGGCTTTCCTAACACATCCTTGCATTTTTCTTTTTTTCTCCAAATTTTGTGATAAAAAAAGGGACACAAAATTAAACAAGCACTGAAGAATAGCACATAGTCTGACCAACCTCAACAATTTACTGTACAAGTAGAACAATGAGTTAAATAGAATAATTAAGAAGGGACCTTTAAAGGTCATCTAGTCCAAGCCCCCTGTAGTGAGCAGGGACATCTTTAACTAGATCACAAGATCCAATCTGATCTGGAATGTTGCCAGGGATGGAGCATCTACCACCTTTCTGGGCAACTTGTGCCAGTGTCTCACTACACTCAGTGCAAAAAATTTATTCTTTATATCTAGTCTAAATCTCCCCTCTTTTAGTTTAAAACCAACACTCCTTGTTCTGTCGCAGCAGGCCCTGCTAAAATGACCACCTCCACCTTTCTTGTAAGCTCCCTTTAATTACTGGAAGGCCGCAATAAGATCTCCTGAGAGCCTTCTCTTCTCCACACTGAACAAACCCAACACTCTCAGCCTTTCCTCATAGCGTAAGTGTTCCATCCCTCCAAGCATCTTCGTGGCCCTCTCTGGACACCCTCCAACAGGTTCATGTCTTTCTTATGCTGAGGACTCCAGAGCTGAACACAGCACAGCAGGTGGGGTCTCACCAGAGTGGAGTAGAGGGGCAGAATCACCTCCCTCAACCACACTTCTCTTGATGCCACTCAGGATGCAACTGGCTTCTGGGCTGCAAGTGCACAGTGCCAGCTCACATCCAGCTTTTCACCCCTCAGCACCCCTAAGTCCTTCTCCACAGGGCTGCTCTCAATCTTTTCATCCCCTAGCCTGTGTTGATACCAGGGATTGACCCAACCCAGGTGCAGAACCTTGCACTTGGCCTTGTTGAACCTCATGAGGTTCATGCAGGCTTGCTTATCCAGGTAATAACAGTGTCATCTTCCTATTGCTTTTAGTACTACTTATGAGTGCTAATGCAACACTTGCACATATTTAAGCTGCTACTTTAATAAGCTGTTTTCCTGCATTAGGTGATAAATATTCTATATATGTGGATCACGAGTGTACTAAGGTGCTCGTAGTTCTTTTAACAGCGCTGAAAATTGGAAGTTCATTGTATACAAACAATCTACACTTGGCTTCTACATCACCACCTATGAACCACCTTCATTCCACTCCAACTTAAGTACTGCCACACTTCTCATTCCCAAATGATGAATTATCAATGCTAGCACAAGATGAACAATTCTCATGTTACAAATAACAGGACCTATGCATCTCCCGAGAAATAGCACCCTGCTGTCAAAATAATCTATCTGCCTATACCCAAATGAACGCACCTCTTGTCTTGGCAACTTGAAATATAGGCAAGAACAGAGCTGGTAATTCTAAAAAAACCCTTAATTTGAGCACTTCTTAGCTGGTTATGAAAGAAACAATTCTGAATTTTCATTACTCTTGAATTCTGTTCAGTCCTTGAAAAGTTAAAAATCTTTAGAACAGAAATATTTTATGATGACAACAAACTAGCAGAATACTTTTTTTTACAGAATGCCAGAAACACAGCAGAACTATTTCAAAAACAGAGCAATTTCTGATTTCATTTTGAAGCACTGCACAGATTTAAGGCTAATATTTGGAAACGTATCGCCACTATAATAAAATACAAATTATATGTTCCCCTTAACAGTGAAATCTTAAAATGTACTGAAGCATATGCCTAAATTCTAAAACTAAGGTTGGAACTCAGCAAATGGTATTGTTCATTGGCTATTAAGCTATTCAAAAATCTTTTGTTACCCTCTTCAGCAGACGGTGCTATCATTTACTCACTTTACTGGTGAATGCAAAAGCTTTCATCAGTATCCCAACTAGCCAAGTATACTGATGCATAATTCAATCAGAGTTATAGATGTCTCTTACCTCATCAATCAGTCCTAAAACCTAGCCCTAAAATGTAGGGGGCCACAACAGGCAGTGTAGCCAAGCACAGCATCTTCAGACGCTCTTCAGAGAAAGCAGGTCTACACTGAATATTAGTCTCCCATTCCAAGTCTACTGTTGCAAATGTTTCAAAACTGAATTACACAGCAAATCCTAAATAAACTCTTTTTTTACAGAGATAACACAGTATCTCCACAAAATTAGTCTGTTAGCTGAAGTATTGCAGCTACTTCCAAAGATGTTGAAAAACAATGTATTTGTAAGAATTATGTACACTCATGTTTATCTCTTTCTCCTTCTAGTGTGCTACCAGAAATCCTCATGAATCCTACTAAGTGCTAAGCTGGTTATAGTAATATTACTTACAAAGATATACAAAATATTGATGCTGTACTCAGGCACAAGCAATACTATCCAAATCAAGGTAATCAAAACCAACTCAGATTTTACCTAAAGCCATGAATTATCTCATGTTTTCTACAGGAGCTAGAGTTTCTCTGGACTAATAATTCTTTGGCATGGTAACTACTTCTTAGAAGATGACGTAAAACAATACCACGCCTATGCATTTAAAACAGATTTTCCAAAGCAAATAGAACTGTTCTTCAGCTAGGTATCTGTGCTAAAGTTCAAGTTCTACAGTTCCCAAAGATATTCAGCTAATACAAAAATATTAAGTACAAAAAGTACATTCAGCAAACAAAACATCTTGGATAATTTATGGCTGACAGCTCACATGCATACAAAGGCTTCTCTGTACCAGCTTTTTATTACTACAAAATCCAGAATAAGTTCCATGCACATTTAATTGCCTGGCTGTGCTCCTGGTCTCATTTCCCTACATACAAATACTCACTATCAGGCACTTGGATCCATTTCTGTTTTCTTCTGTTTTAAACAGAGGTCATCTAAATTTAGACTAAAACATTCCCTTGTTGATGAACAGTAACTGGAAATAGGAAGACATTCTGTTTTGCTTAAACAAGAACACTGCAGAAGCACTAGAACTAAACACGTATCTGGCAATTATAAAATATCAAGCTTTGCTTCGAAGCTTACAGAGTATGGCAATTTTCTTCTTGAATATATCCCCTTGTAGACAGTCAGTAAGAATTTAACACACCTACACATCAAGGCATAAAGGATGTGCCTTTTATATGTAATGATGGCACTTACCAAACAAGAAGCAGCTGTCTGAAAAACAAATGTGCCAGTTAGGTGATCACTTACTATTGTTTGTTCTCCTACCTAACAGCCACCTTTGCTCACTCCAGATGGACTTTCCAACAGTGTAAACCACAAAAAGCAGATGAAAATTAAGCTGTTATGTCCAGGTATGAGTTCTCCATTAGAGAGGTAAAGCACCTGCTTCAGGATGTTTAGACAGCAGTAGAGGGATATATAGATCTCACATGGGAGCAGCCCAGACATGGTTAATAGAGCAATTACTTCACCAGATGCAACTAATGGTCAATTAGCAATGACTTACATAAAGACTGCAGTCCAAGCAGACAGTTGGAAGCTAATCTGACCAGCCTCAGCTGGAATAATCTGAGGCAAGAGCTGAGTTCAATATCACTGAGAATGTGGTTTCAAAAGATGGAGAACAGAAACATTCCAAAGCAGCAACAAAAGACAAAAAAAAAAATCCAACACAAATAATTAAAAAATAAATTAATTTCATTTGCCCTTACATACTTGACATGATAGAAGAAGAATTGCTAATTCTCTACTGCAAGACAGGGAATGAAAAATAAATTAAAAGAAACAGCAAGGGCTGAATAAAATTGAAAATATTAATGTAGTGATCTGATTCATGATTGCAACACTTACCAAAAAAGTTATCTTTCCAAGAAATACAAATCATTGCTTCATTACTGATTTTGACTGCCTAGCAAACAAAATGCCTGAAAAAGTCAGCTAGGTTACAAAAATGGTTTTCAGTTACATTTTATCCATGCATTGACTAGATATAAGCCAGTTCAGTTTAATATCTAAAGGAGAACTGACAGAGGAAGTATCAGCAAATTCAGAAACAGAGCTCATTACCATTAACAGCAAAGAGTAAATAAAATCCTGCATGTGAAAAGTACAAAGAAAATGCCTTTGAATATGTTACACTTCTCTGCTTGTTTTCCTTGAACTTCAGAGGCTTTTCGTGCACCCCAGAAATGTGTACTACACGCTTGAGAAACACACAGGTAAAGGACCGGAACTGTTACTTTTAAAAGCTAAAAAAATGAAGCCATGGTATTTTCTAGCACATTTAAATTATGACTAGTTCATGTTAATATGCCAAGATCAAAACAGAGCTCTCAAACCATAGCCTGTTCACACGTTGATTTTCAAAGAACTAGTTGGCCTTGTCAAAACATTAATTTTACACTATCTAGCAGGGAGAAAATAATGACATTTATAGAATGTCAATTGACATTTCATTTGCAGAAAGTCATATAGCATACAGATTAGCTCATGACACCTTAATTTAGTAGCATTTTTCATATTCAAATCACAGTATGAAGCACTGTCAGTCAAAGAGTCATTAGAATTACTCTGTAGGCAAATACTTCCATCCCCACCTACAACCATCCAGCTATCAAGTTACTACACCTTAAATCTGACAACTGTGAGGCTTCTAGGATTATGCCCTAAAGCATTTCAGTGAAAGTGAGCCAGGCTAGCTCAAAAAAAAAACCAAAACCAAAAACAAAAAAAAACATAAATATCTTTTACTAACCCAACTCTTTTTGACTGAAACAGGTAAAGAGCAATCACAGAAGCAGTTCAGCTAAAACAATGATAGGATGGTAGCCCCTACAGCCAGAGAGAACATAAAAGAGGCAGACAGTGTAGAAAGACAGCAATATAAGGAAATTCTAAATGTGCTCAAAACCAAAACCATTAAGTGCACTAGTGCTACATCTGCTCTGGACAGCCTCAACCATTTCAGCCTAGCCCAGCCTTGCTGTGCCATTAACTTCCTCATTCCCTCCTTTCCTCATCATCAGCACTAGCAAAGATATACACAGGAAGATGTACGCAGCCTTCCGCACTAAGGTGCTGGGGAAGGGTAATGCTCTTTGTCTCTTCCCCATACTTGAGGAGATGCTCCTTTCCCTCTCCAGCAAACTACTATACAACTGTTGAACATGCGAGTCAGTGGAAGAAGAAATCGTACTGCGAAATCATCATGTATCATACTTCAGGGAAAAAGAATGTTCTGGTAACTCATTACTGCTCTCTGCTACAGACTCCTATAATACATGAAGCCTGCAAGGCCTAGGTTTCAATTCATCATCTTCATAATCACTCAAGTTTTAGCTTCCTGAAATACCAACTAACCTAATTAATAACATCGCAACAGTTGATGGATTTACAAAATATTCTAACAGTATCTCATTCACCAAAGTCCTTACTCATATCTCCTACATTGTACTTGTGTCTTTAGGAAGTCAACTTTAACACCTCTAAACTCTTTGTGACAAAACAACTATATTACATACTTCAAAATTAGATTCATTTATATCTTGGTCTGAGTCCCAGAATTTCAGAAAAAAGCACGCTTATAGCTGACTTTCATGGAAAGCAAACACTGCACATCATACGCAGTCAAGGAATGGGAATCTGTGACTTAAATGAAAAGTTTAAGTTCAGAAAGTCAGTGACAACACTAGTTAAAGAAATGCTGCTAAAAGTACATGTAAATAGTCCATATTACATGCTATGTAAAAATACTTAGCTCCAGTACAAGCTTGTATCATCAAAAGCTTCAAAAATACATTAAAATTGTTCCAAGAAAGGAAACCCTCCCCAAGGGGGGTTGGACTTGATGATCTTTTGAGGTCCCTTCCAAACCCTAACATTCTGTGATTCTGTGAAACTGAAAAAATCTGGCTACTATCTGGCTGCTCTACAGTTCTTTCTTACAACTAACAGCATTTGGTCATTGAAAAAAATCACTGTTTTGAAGTCCCCAAATAAGTAACGTTTAAGGCTTGAACAGTCTTTCCAGAACGACACTAACTACATCCCTGTGTTTAAGTAAAGACCGCTGAGATTACAGATACCTTATTTAGCATACTAGATAACAGCATTTGCATTGTGCACAAGTAACTGACAGAAATCCAACAAATGTCAAAACATAGTAGCTGATACTTGAATAAAAAGGCTGACACTGTCACGCTAACTTTTGTCCAGTGAATCTTCCTTTCTGAGTCCAGTATTTTAATTATTTTTAATTACAAATGAAAGAATGCTTGTAATTTAACATCTCTTACCTCAAGCAAGGCTGCTGCAGGATCCCCCTGCAAGCTCTTCCCCAGTTTATCAACCTCATCTAACAGGAATACTGGATTGTTAACCCCAACCGTCTTCAGTCCATTGATTATTCTGCCAGGCATGCTGCCAACATAGGTGCGCCTGTGAGAAAGACATGTGTATGTGGAGAGGGGCCAGATGTGTTTAACAGGAGTTTACAGAAACATCAAAAATAACTCAAAGGAAAACATAAGAATAAGGAGCACTGTAACATTCTTGCTTTTTTGCAGAACTTTTTGGAACTAGTTGATAAAAATATGGAGGTAGATTTGGGAACCTCATTAACATTTTTGCAATGATGATACTGGGGTTTTGTCATCACAGCAGAGTTCACGCAGCACACTACAAATTAGAGCAAAATTCCAAACATGTTGAACTGTCACTGTTCCCTGTATATACAGCGTGCTTCAATTAATACTCACAAAAAATAATTGGATTTACTATGTCATTTCAACATGAAAAGAAAAACTAGAACAGTGCAATGGCTAAATTTGTTCAACAAAGGCAGTAAGAACTTTTCTTCACAGAGCAAAGAGCAACTACTGTTTACGTGTGTGTGTATATATATCTCCCTTGTTTGCTGCATTTATCACAGCCTTTTCTGCTTGTGCCAGAACAAAATAGAACACTATAATTAAGAGTATGAAATGCTGGTCAGTCAAGATTAAAGAGATACATGACGTGCTGAATTACAGTACCTATCTCATGACCCTCACAAAGCAGATATGCAGAACAGGCCTGCTTTGCCATACGATCTGTTTTAATACAGTCCAAAATAAACAGGATGACATTTAGAAAGATGAAACCAAAAATACCATGGAAGTAATTTCAAAAGATACTAGAGAAGATTTTAAATATAAAAAACCCCCACTCAAACCATGCAGCAATGGTGCTAGTTCCATGTAATATTTAACCACTGAGGGAATAAATTGCAATTATTGCATTTAATTCTAGCTCTGAGCAAAAATAACATTTTAAAGTTCTTCTAAATAGCCCGAAATGTAACAAAACTTCAGTTTGCCTCCTACCACCATCATGAGACAGCTGCTAAGGATTGGAGCAGCCAGCATGCAACAGTTTATCCCCTCAATGCTTTGTGTAGAGGCTTACTCTGCAGTGAGTGGATTCCTCTCCACTGAGAATTGCACTATAGAACATCTATTACAGATCAAGAATCTGCACGGGGGAGCTATTATACTGGCATGCCACTTCATTCTCCATCTGCACACAGTCACTCTTGCCAAAAGAATGAAAGGACTCTATAAAATCCAACCAGAAAATTACAAGACTGAAGCAGAACTGAAGTTCACGGGAGTGAATCATTTACCAGTGCAACCAAATTAATCATTGTAGCAATTTCAGGGTTTCTTTGGGGGTTTTTCTTGGAAGTTTTTTTTCTTTGTTTATTTGTTGTTTTGGGCTTTGTTTGGTTGTTGGTTGGTGGGGGTTTTTTTAGTGTTTTCTTCTGGGGATTTTTTAACAAAAGGTGCTTACTGCAGTAGTAAATTTATATGCTTCAGAGACAATGCCACCTGACTGTTTTAAATATTCTATTTATGCCAGTAATAGGATAGTATAATTAGGTAAACATTAAACATTCTTCTTTCTTGCTTGGTACATGACTCTCAGGTGCATGCTTAAATACATTACACTTTTTTAATGCATGTTTGTGTTTTTATAAACACGAAATTTTACTGGATCCTTTTAAATTCTATAAAATTTTGAGATATCTATGTTCCACTGAGTTTTAAGCAACAGCTTTTGGTTTACAAACTAAGTGAAGGTAAACTGGGTTTCTCTAGGCAAGGGAATGCACTGTGAATAATCACTTTCTCTTCCTGCACGATCCACTTGCAACAACACTGATCAAAAGATAGTAAGTGTTAGGTACTAAAAGATTTTCTGAATAATAAATCAGTTTGTTTATACCCATGCATATACACATACCACTGTAAAAACTTTTTTTGCAGTTTTTCTAAATAGAAGCCCTTAAAAAGAAATTTTTTTTTTTTCTTTCTTGGGATGCAAAAAAGCTGTTATTTACAGATTGAAATACTTTTTTTTTCCCCACAACCCTGAAAACAGACTTCAAGTCACAGTCACTTTAGATTCAAGCAGACTAGGGAATTTAACAACATATTTACACCTGTGGAAGATTCTCACAAATACACCATCTTTCAGTAAAACTTAACTGGCATACACAATCAAGTTTCTCAACATTTTATGCTGAAGCACAATGTATCAAGATCTGTGGTGAAGAAAAAGCAGAAAAAAAATCAAATATACTCAAGACAATTTATGACAAGTCAAGTGAGATCTATATTTGGAAGAATACAATATTAAGAACATAAAAATGAAGCGGTTTGCTAAAGCAAGCAATAAGAAAAATATTCTAACAGTAGCAGAAAATCATTAATTTCTTTTTCTTTTTAATGTGCCCTGTCCAAAGTAAGCCTTGGATCATGAACTACCATATAAAAAAGCGTAAACAGAAACCACAGTCAAACCAAAATAGATCCACTGCTACAAAAAAGGATGAAATGGCTCCCTACACAACCCTCGAGTTCTTCAAGAAACTCAAAGGTCAAAAATAAAGGTACTGTTGGAAACAGGGAGCAGTTCTGCAAAATATTCAGTCTCCACAGAATTAGGGTTAACAGATGAGAAAAGTACACTGTGGCTAGAAATATTCTCTCTTCCTTTCACCACCTGACAACTGACTACTCTCACTCTTTCCCTCTTGGACTGTCTTCTTCTCATTTGCATTTTCAATCATCTCTAGACACAGTGTATCTAAACGACTAACTCCAACATAAGTGTTGAACTGATGCACTAAATTTCAAATAAAAGCATGCTTTAAATTTATGTAATGTGATCAGGTATCACGAAATAGAAACCAGGATTATAAATTTTAGGATAACAAATACTTAGGTATCAATTCACTCTTCTGTGATATATCTTCATTTACCAGCGATGGATCAATACGTATTTTAGTATACTATCAAAACCTCAAGATCTCCAAAGGCAAGTAAAGAATGCTAATGCAAATGCCATATGTAGGATGACAAAGAACAATAACATAGGATTGTACCTTGAAAATACAAACATCGGTAGTCTGTTTTCTAAGTGGTTATCATGAAACATATCTCAACACAAGAATCCTCAAGTAAGGCAGAGCCTGCAGATATTTACACATAAAACCACTCAAACACATTAAAATTACAAGCAGATATGGCTATTTATCTGTCTGGATATTAACCTCTGCCTTGCAACTTATGAAACTGAATACTGCTGTTTGTGAACCGTAGTTATTGAATATGTTATTCTTTATTTTCATTTTTTTATCTAGGGTCAAAAGAAGGAAAAACAATATTCTGCATTAGCATTTTTTAGGATATAGTGGAACTTTGCTCATTTTTTGGTGCAGTTTCTCTCCATGCATTAAACTCTAGAAAGAGAGTCAGCTGCTTTCCATTCAAAACAGGAAGCACAGATCAAGTTTCTTGGTTATCTCACTTGCGTAGTAACAACTAAAAATACCCAAACATTAAGAGCTCATGCCACAGGAGGTCTGTAATCTGGTAATCTTTTTATTTATTTTTAAATTAGTGAAAAGGCACCTTTTA
>VZZY01020653.1:115356-125473 GCA_013400335.1 Eurystomus gularis
AAGCCTACAGTTATACAGCACATCATTAAGAACTATGTATCCTAGAAAATGCAAGAGAGACAGCTGGGAAATCTAACCTTGTCAGCTCACCCAGTGTAAACTGGGGGTGTGTATAAACAGGAATCTTTAAAGCCATACCATATTATTGATAAAAACCTGACTCACTTTCTTCAAACTGTTTTAAAGATAGAAAGCTTTACATTGTTTTTAACTACAGTGGTTTCCAAACTGCAGAGGTAGGAAAAGGTGTCAAAGTTAATGCCACCAAAGAAACTATTTTTTAACATAGTTGCACAAGGTCAGAGCTTACTTTTTGCAAGAACAGAGGTTGTCTCTTCCCGAGCACTTTACAAAGGTCCCTATGCCTTGTACTTGTGTAACAAAGCTATTCCTCTCACAGGTGAAGCTGTTATAGGTTCATTTTTTAATAGCACAACAAGGCCTGTGTTGTGAACTTCTGCCACCATAGCTGTACTGGTGAGGAATTGCACCGTTCTCACACAAGATGCATCTGAGTAAGTCTTCAGCACAGGCCTGAGCCAGAAGTAAACTATCCAAACTTTTAAGAACTGAAAAGCAATGGTAATATAAGAGTGCTTCACATGGAGGTGAGAGAGAGAGAAAAAAAAAAAGAGCTTCCCAGTGATCTCACCAGCACCACTATAAATAAATGGCACAGTTACATCTTTCCTTTTTAAAAATAGAAAGCCACATGTATATGCAACAGAGAAGATCATATACCTCCTGTACAATACAAAATATCAGTACTGAGGTCTTAAATGCAGTGACCTTCTTGAAAAAAGTTCTAAGCTGTCCTTCAGGATGGTTTGGTTTTTTAGTTTTATTTTATTTTTACACAAGTTAAGAACAAATGTAAACCAGCAAACTTTAATGTATGGTATAGATGAGCAGTAAATGCAAAGAACTCCTGCAGGATGTCTGATAAAGCCGTTCTGGTTTTGTACCAAGATGATGATTTCATTTTGGGAATGCAAAACAGTAGTTGCTACTCTCCACCCAATCAAAAAAGGATCCACAAACCACAACTGCAGGCACATGATCCACACTGACATGGCAAAAACTGGGAGTTTCCAACTGCCCTAATTACACATCATGTGGAACAGCACACTTACTCAAACACCACTCCACACCCTGCTGCTGTCTCATGTATTTTATTTTTGCTTTTTGTATTTATCAGTCTGCATCTTTCACTTACAACAGTAATATGTGGCCAAAGTGAATGCTATTTCAGGCAGTTATTTGCTTGCAAGTGAACTGAAACACAGTTTCTTTTTTAATGTTCTAGTACATTTAGTACATTTTTTAAAATGTTTACTACATTAGTAGGTACATATAATATCATTCCACTGCAATGTTAATGGATTCCTCAACTTAAGCCTTAAAGCCTAATAAGGAGCTTTTAGGAAAGAAGGAATGGCTTCTAACATAACATTAGAAAATCAGTCTACTTAACAGTAAATGTCTGAGAACAGCAGCCTATGTCTCCTCCACTTTTAGACCACCTCTGTAGTTCCTCCTCTGACTGCCACCAGATGCACAGTGTGGGTTCATTTGACTGAGAATAACTTGAAGGTTCATGCAAAAGGACATTACAAAGAGAGGTCTGTGGAAAAGCTGTAGTTTTAAATTTGATTAAATCTTATTCTAAGAAGCAGAAAAAAAAATGAAGTAGAATTTAACAAAAACAGTATGCAACAGTATGGTTTTGATTTTACCTATAAAAAACCTGCAAAAGCCCTTGGTTACAAGGGATGACTCATACTAACTGCCCTGAAGTTTGTTTTTAAACTATAGACCTGTTTGTTGAAGAGTAACCACATTGCTAATTCTAGATAGTATTATCATTATCACATGACTCTAGCTGCCTTTATTCTTAGGTTTAAGCACAAGATAAGGAAAACAAACAAAAAAGGAAAATGGTACAAATTACTGGCAACTGAGTAAGAGTCAATGATAGTTTCACTTTTATTCATAATCTCAATTTCAGAGCCATGGTTTCCCTGTGACAAAGGCTCCAGTCCTGCTCTGCCCTGGAAAAGTTACTTATGTCTATCATGTTAGTATTCAACAGCCTCTAGCGGTTTCAGTTCAAATAGCAACATGGTGTTCAATCTCGTTTTACACTGTTTTTAGGATCCATACCAGAAGTAATCTGAAATATCAGAATTCTTACTAATTAAATAGTGACTATCAATACAGTTTTTGAATTACAGGAATAATACACAGTGAAAGAGGAGGACAGAGTTCCACTTCTTTTTCCATTAGTGTGCAAATAAATGGGTAACAAAGACCAGCTATTACAAAGGTTTACAAAACAACTGCACACACTTGCACCAAGTGCTGCTGTGCAGTAAAAATATATCTACAAATCTCCAGTAGCTGCTGGGACGTTGACCAAACCTACACTAAGAAAAAACTTTGATTATTTCTTTCAAGCTACAAACTCTCAGTAAGTGTCAAA
This sequence comes from Eurystomus gularis, assembly GCA_013400335.1. Lineage (NCBI taxonomy): Eukaryota > Metazoa > Chordata > Aves > Coraciiformes > Coraciidae > Eurystomus > Eurystomus gularis. Next base: position 117,839 of record VZZY01020653.1, read on the forward strand.
CACTCTAAAAAACAACTTTCCTGCAAATTCACCGCAGAAGAATGTGCACAAGAATGAACACATACTGCTTGTTTTATCAAACGCTGAATTTTGAAGTTGCCATCAAGTACAAAATCACTGTTTCATATTCTGGTTTAAGAAGTGATCAGTAGTAAATTATATTCTAGATTCCTAGAAATACATTATATATTCCAGATTCCTAGGTTATGCATATGTTCAGCACAAGATTTCACAGTGAGTTTCCCACATTGCTTTCAGTTGGGACCGTGAGCTTTCACCACTCTAATGTATTCACACACACAACTAGCTTACACAGTCTGACACTGATACCGCAAAATTAACTTTTATCAGGGCACTCCTTTTCAGTTTTCATTAAAATCACATAGGGAAGTGATAAGAATATCAAGGTCCTTTTTATGCCTTGAAAACAAAATGAAATTACAGAATCATCTGGCATAAGAAAGAATGAGATGTATTCTGATGATTCAAAGTTGCAGCATAGCCATTTGGCAAAGTTAACTGCTACATGGCATCAGAGAAATAACAGAGAGCTTTAATTCACAATAATTTACCTACTATTATAGGGAGAAATTTTATTCAATAATGTGATTTTAAAAAAACCAACAAAAAAACCACCACATAGTTTTACAGATCTTTAGAACACCAACAAATTGACTAATCCAAATTCCCTACGCTGCATGCAATAAACACAAAATACATTTAGTGGAAGCAAAAAAGCTGGACTGATGTCTGGCAGTTACTTATCTACCTTACCCATCCATTATGCTTCCAGTTGCAAGGAATGGGGAATGGACCAATACAAAAATGTGATTTAAAAGATTAAGTAGATACAAGAACAGATGCAAGAGCAAAGAAAAAGAAAAAGTCGTTATTATTAAAACATAATAAGTAACTCGCTATCCTCTTGCAACTTTTAAGTATCACTCTCAGTTTCTCCTGTTTAAGCAAAAAACATGGTTATAAAGTAATGCATTGCTATTCACAGGCTATTTCATATAACTAAATCTTTACATCCATCTTAAAAAGTAGAAAAATCAGATCCAACTTTTAAGAGTTTGCATTAGACTTTCTAGAAAGTTTTACTTCAAAGTGCCAAAATGACTGAAGATGAAATTCCATTCTTCCATATGACAACAAAGGCAGCAGCAGAAGGAAAGAATAACGGCTGAATCTCAACAGTAAACATTGATTTCCGTCACTAAAATTCTCTCCTGCATAATACCATTGAATACCAAGAAAAATCAATGAGTAACTACAGTTATTTGAAATAAGCAAAATTTATCAGTATCAGCTGAATAATGAAAATTACCAACACATTCTGTAAAAAAAAAAAATTAAATAAATTCGCAACTAGGAAAGGAAGAAGTAGTTACCTGTGGCCTCGAATATCGGACTGATCACAGACTCCTCCTAACGCAATTCTGTGGAATTCTCGACCCAAAGTCTTTGCAATTGATCTTCCAACACTAGTTTTACCAACTCCTGGGGGCCCCACAAAACAAAGAATGGGTCCCTTGAGGTTGTTTTTAAGCTGTCGGACAGCTAAGTACTCCAAAACTCTCTTCTTCAACTTCTCCATAGCATAATGATCATTATCCAAAAGAATTCGAGCTGCACGAATTTCAAGGCGATCTATCAATCAATGACAACAGAAAAGATATCAGCACATTTACCTTTACAAATGGAAACAATTTGTTCTACAGTACAATAGAAATAAACACATTCTCAAACATAATCAATGCAATCACCCTGATATACACACATTTCACACAACGTTTTCCTAAAACAAAGGTATTGTAATTCTCCTTTAATAATGAAATCAGATATAAGCCAGAGAGATCATAGTAGCGATAATGGAATTTTTTAAAAACTCACCTTTTCACTGCATCACAGATTGAATTATCCTTCAATGAATTTAGCAATTCAATAAGCAAATTTTTCAGCATTTGCTTTCTCACAGAAGTAAGCCTGATCCTGTAAGGTCTTCTCAAAAGACATATTCATCCCTACATCATCATCTACTTATAAGAGTCTACATCTTGCAAACAGAGCAAGATCTCATGGGTTTGAAGGGCAGGCTTTACTTGCTATGAAACACTTAAAGTGATTTGGCACTGCAAAAAATACCCATGTGATACTAGGACTGGAAAAATTAGTTTTTTGCAATTGCCATAATTTGAGATAAGTGATCAGGCCTCATCAATGGACACTAACTAATGCTTTACACAGAACAGGAATTTCTGGCACAAAGCAGCTGTATTCTCTACTCTACAACATAAAGAGTGTAGGCAGGAAGCAGGAAAGTCTATCAACTCCACACCCACCCACCCTTCAAATTCTATGCATTCACATTCTTAAATGTACAGGTGAGCTACAGAGGCTATTCAGTGCACAGGTCTTACTTTAAGTCAGGTAGACCGTAAGACTTCAGTAACGTATTAATGACATTTTTACTATCAGACAATGAGACAAATATTTGCAAGAAAGAACCAAGCACACAGTGTTTATATGATCCTTGCTTGTCCTAAAATGTCTGTGCAAGAGACAATCAACAATAACAGAAGAGTTTACCTTTTGTACTCTTGTTCCATGGCAATTCTACCATCAGTTCCAAGTAATTTCTTGTCAAAGCATATTCTGGCATCGACTGAGGCATCTTCTTTAATCTGGAAATATATGCCCAGAATTTATAAGACTACGTAAGAATTAACTGTGAAGCGACTCTCCTGCATCACAAGACAGAGATTTACCAAACTTCAAGCCATCAGCATATCCTTTTACTTTCTGTACAACCATTATACTAAAAAAGCAAGTAACTACTCTGCCAATTAGGAGATTGTCTTTGCATAATATTAGTTTATTTATAGGATACAATGAGAAATTAAAAAAAGAGTCAGTTCCCTATGCATATACAATGCATGCACGACTACACATACACCTTCACTGAAGAAGAGGTTGTTAACTATCATATCAGCATGGATAGCAGTTATCCTCTCACTAAGGGAAAATTGGGTCAGTTTATTCATTAATTATTAACAACTGTGGTGGTGTTCAGCTTTTTTTTATATCTTCACTTCATAACCCAGAGGCTTTGAGCTTACAGGCTAATGCTCTATTAGTGTATAAACTTTACATAGAAGACTTCATATTTTTGTCATTAACTCTGATGTTCCAAAAAGATGAAACAATGGAATTTAAGCAAAAAACAGCACTCTATTAAATTTTTAAAAATCATTTCCAAAACACAGTCAACACAAGTATGTCATCAAATAAGGATAGGTTAATGCAAGATTGGTATTAAAAAATTAAATGAGAAGAAACAACCATCTGAAAATCCCCTACCTCTTTATTTCCTTAAGACAAACTTTAAGAGCTTGTTCTGACATACTGGATGTTCTTATCTTTTTTTCCAGCATGACAACATCATCGTGATCTTCTTCTTCCTCCTCATCTTCTGTAGTGCTTGGAATGTGATTGATTCTTCTATTCGGACGAATGGCTACAACCTATGAAATAGAAGACAGAGCCAGAGAACAGTATCAGATTTTATATATAAAATAAGGTGTGTACTTCAGCACTGAATGGAAACCATGACAAAAACATGCAAGGTGCATGGAGACCCTCCTTCATAGAAAAATTCAGAAGATTTTAAATCAATAACTCACTCCACAAAGCATTACTAGTACTACTTTTAAAAGTTACAGTTCTTATTTTACTATATTTCCTAAGTGCATTTATCACTTATCCTAAACCAGTAGACAACCGAAGACAAGAACAAAAAAAACCAAAAGTTATTTGTGATTTTTTGGGCATTGCATCCCCCACATTAGGCAAAATAAGCCTTATCTTTACAAAATAGGTAAGTGCTCTCTCTTACCTTTTTGCATTTTTCAATTACTTCTTGTTTACTAAACAGCGTTAAGGATAGATGCAGCAAAAGCCTAAGCTGCCCTAGGTTAGCAAGCTACATTTTACCACATAAACATTTCAAAACACTGTGTTTCAAAAGATATCATTTATCTGCAGTGCCATTAGTAAAAGGTACACCTTTCACTGCACGGGCCAAAGCTCAGTGTGTGCAAACCATGCAAATATCAATCCAAGGGCATCAAATCAATCTTTAAAGGAACTAAAGCATTTACTCAGTATCAGAAAGTGCTCAGATTAAAAATAAATAAATAAATAAATAAAACATAAATAAAGCCTAGGGAGTTTTAAAATAACATTTTCTCCTTTAGACATCTGAACAGTCAAAGTAGCCATTTGGGTTTTCTCTGCAGCTCCAGACTACCCATGAAGCATTATGGCTATAGAACACGATTCACACGGATTGAAATCACACATGTTCATTAGCCTGTTTGAAAGTGCATCTTTATACTTATTTAGGATGTTTAAGTATCCTACATTTAAAAGGTCCATACCCTTTTATCTTCATCCTGTTTGGGCTTTCTTGTTTTCTGAAGCAGCTTCAGGCCTTCAATCTGTCTAACAAGCAATGGTATAGTCATCTTGAACCGTTCTTCCAGTCTAACTGCATCTAAAATCTAAGAACAAGGAGTTGTAAGTAGCCAGCAAGTTCATACTAATGGATCATCAGTTTAGAGGAGGGGAACATGGAGCGTACTGTTACTGTCTTTTGACCAGTTAGAGAATAGATGGTTTAGGGAAAAAGGTAGCAAGAAAAGCAATGAGCTGTAGCAAACATCTATCAGCACTCTATTTTTCCGTTGCTGAGCCTCAGGAAAGAGCTCTAGCCCTCTAAGAATGTTACAGCATGATATCCTTGGTTAACTCAGAAAAAAAATCATCTTATGCCTTAAGTTTTTTTTGGTCTGCTTTGGTTTTTTTTATTTTGTCTTTTAAAAATTCTATACACCATTCCATTTTCACGTTTAATGAAGTTGATATGTGGAACTGAGTAGAATTTGGCTCGTCTGTATTTCCACAGCCTCCACTGGCTGCTCTTTTCTTTAGCACTTCTAATAAAAAATGAAAAAAAAAAAAAAAGACATGCTAAGTTTAATGACTAATGTACCTTCCTCCAGCAGGATATTCAGCTACACACCTTCACTTCAAAGTACTGCATTAATTTTTATTTGTTCTGCTTTGAAAGAACCTAACTTGTGCTCTGAATTCAAGGTTGAACATGCAGCGCTGGCAGTGACAAAAGCAAAGGAACAACAAAACTTCCAAATACAACAAGCAAATACAGAAATCAGACTAGTAAGCATCAAGCTATAAGCATCATTTTTGCATAGTTATTTTGACATATGATGCAAATTTAACCACTGTCTCAGTATTTAAAAACCCCACACTTTAATTTGGTTTTAAAATTATTTTAAAAAACTGATTCTGAAGCTGTTGATATTAAGAGATGCATAATGATCAGTCAGCTGCTTCAACAGCAGCTTGAAGAAAGACTTATTCTCCTTACTACAGGAAGGAGAAGTCTAGATTGTATTAATTCTTTAATAAAATGAACCATTTCCAAGGCTAACCAGATTAATGTTAGATTAACTATTAGGTTAATTCTGACATAAACATTTATAAACACTTTAAACAACAACATAAAAAGTTTTTACAAGTATTCATGTTCAGCTGTAACACAAAGACCTTCTGGCGTAATACCATCACTGTTCAGTCTCAAGTTTAAGCAATTCCAAAATTATCTAGAAATGATTAACTATAGAAAAAGCAAACGCCCAACTCCTAATAAAGTTTAAGAATATAATACCTGAAGCTTCTCTTGGTTGGATGTACGGATAATAGAAGTCAGTATATCTGGCAAAGCTTCTCTAGGCAGATTGTCCAAAAGACGTCTCAGCTTTGCAACTGCAGGAACGGACATATCCAGCATCTCAACCAACTGTAACAAGCACACAATGAAGAATTAAAAAAAAAAAAATCCCTCTACTAGAGTATATTTATAGTATTGCTACATATGAAACAACACCAACTTATTGTAGCACTAGACAGCTGCAGTTAGATTCAACCTGTACCTGGTGAACTGTACCCTGAAACTTGACAGGGAAGTCTTAAGCTATAACAAAAATATGTCTTTTGTAGCAGAAGTACTGAAACTCTACTAATCACTGAAAAATATAAGAACTTTAGAAGAGTAGATAGAAAACAAACAAAAAAACCCCAAAGATATGGAAAAATACATTGATATATGATACAAAGAGGGACCACAACTTACCTGCACTGCATACTTGTAGAATTGTTCTGACAACTCTCCAAGTTCCTCCTCAGATTTATGCTGATTAGTAAACTGCTCGAGTCGATCTAACTGTTCAACTTCAGCAACGGGATACGGCTTCTCTTTCAGCAGCTGCAGGATCTGGAATCGGCAGAGGCCCGTAACAAGCAACGTATAATGTGGCTTGGGCCAGTTGCTACCAACCACCTGAACTGCCAAGGCAGCAGTGCCAATCCTAAAAACAGATCAAATCTTTGTATTATTTGTCACCTTCCCCAGGACATTTTGTGTTGTTCTTGGCAACAAGAAGCAATTGAGTTATAGGTTGCAACAACCTCTGGGTCATAGTTCCTTTATCATGAGAGGCAACCAAATTATACTATTTCCTTTGTAACATAGATTACAAAAACAAACCCTAAAACCTGAAAATGAGTGAGCTGACTGAAAAACTAAAATAATAAAGTATTTTTTTCATAAATAATTTAATGGATCTTGTTGCAGACACGAACACTGACATTTCTGCCTAAACTGTATGTATTGGAAAATTGAGGGCTTGTTATTTACAGTCTTTCAGTGAAACTGCCAGCCTCATTCTGCAAAGATGACAGGTACCTGTTCAAGCAGATTGTAAACAACCTATTTTCTTGCAAAACCTTACTACATCCACTAATGCGATAGCTTTGCAAGTAAGAGTTACAGCACACGAGTTTTACTCACACTTCATCCCACTAAAATACAATTCGTTTCTGTTTTACGTGAAGTAGGTCGCTACTCATGCTACTTATTCAGCGAAAAGCGTTAACAACAGCAGCAGCCTTAATGCTCCTGGCCCACGTTCTTTGATCGCATTTTCCTCTTCCACCTTGGTCTCCTTTTTCTCACTTCTCTTCTATACATCAGTCGGTCAGTCCCCGACCCCATGCGACCCCCAACCGGACGCTCGTGCAGCGCAGCCAGAGAAGCTCCTCCGAGGAGAGAAGCGTTTCCCACACGGCGGCGGAGCAGGGAAGACCCGCCTCCGCGACAGCCCACCCCCGCGACCCCACCGCCCGCGCCGAGGTGACGACATGGCGAGCTCTTTCCGGGACACCGCCGTCCCGGCCGGGGAGGCAAGGGCAGGGAGCTGAGGTGCGGCGGCAGCTCGGACATGGCCGAGGCCCCGAGGGAGAGAGAGCAAAGCGGGCCGGGCCGGGCGGCACCTGTGCAGGGAGGGCAGGTCATCACAGTCGGAGGTGGGGTCGCTGGTGTTGGGGATGACGCCGATGATGGTGCTCCTCAGCGAGGTGCCCTTCAGGAGCCGGCTGCGCACCAGCTGCATGTTGCGCGGCGAGTCCACGCTCGTCCGCATGGTCGAGCCGGGCAGCAAGACGCCCTCATGGGTGAGCAGCAGCGGGAGGCGGCTAGGGATCTGGATG
>VZZY01020654.1:0-10978 GCA_013400335.1 Eurystomus gularis
TCTATGATTCTTTGAAGCAAATAAAAATTAGATGTAACATTACTTGGCCCATACTTAGTAGCTTTACAGACTTGTAGACATTTTGAGATAGCAAAAAGAAAAAAGAGAAGTAGCCTGCTCAGTGCTTTCATGGGCATAAACTGATGATTGCTCTTAGCCTTGCCGAGAACTGATCTATCCCATTCTAGAAACAGGGGCCAGGTCTTCATGGGTGGGAATAGCCGAATGGCAGGAAAACATTGGAGAGAATAAGAAAAAAGTTTCTTAAGGTATCTATGCTGACTCTTTTGACTGTTTTGCATGATAACAGGAATCTAATTGAAAAAATACACGTGCTTATGTAATTCGAGTCCGAAAGCTTAAATTACTATTTTACGCCCACTCTGCATTTGATTTCAGTGTTGCCACAGGCAGTCAGTCATTTTGAGGAACTGGTAGGGATGGCTGAAGCACTGCTCAAAGGGGGAGTGACATCATCTACGTCCAGTCTGCATTCACATGCTGTTTGGAAAGCATCTAACAATCCGTTAGCAGATTCATATGCAGCTATGCATAGTAACTCCAGCTCACCAATAACTTTGAATGTGGAAGATGAGGAGCAGCAGACTGAAAAACAGGTCAGTTAAAAGGCAATTTCAGCCATAAAAATAAAACCTTTATACAGTACAAACTTTACTGTTATAATATAACAAATATAAAAAATAAACATTGGTAAAAATTACTTTATCCTCATTCAGTTGACGACATGATGGATGAGCTCCTTTTGTGCAGGAGGCTCTTTCCATGAGAAAGCTTACACTTAATTCAGTGTCCCGTGCACTCTCAAACTTGCTTTGGTTTTGGTGGCTTTGCACATCTGTGACTAAGGGCAGAATGTGGATGCATGAAGAAAATACTGATATCTAGGGATAACTTCCAGCCTCATGTTTTGGATGCCAAAGGGGAATGGTAGTGTTTCAGACACAATCTAAGAAAAATAGCAGCAGCCTGTTTAAACTGTTAATGAGTAAATGGAGAATGGTGTATTTCTGCTCTTGTTCCAGACACTGGCCAGCAGTTGAATAGAAATATCCATAGAGAGAGATACTGCGTAAAGATATTCCCCTATTATCTGTAATTATAACAGAGCATAATTGAGAAATCTGAGGCTGCACAGGAAAAATAAAGATGGAAGCAAAAGAATAATTCTGGCTTCTGCATTCACAATTTATATAAACATTCTTACGCACTGAGTCATGCCAGTTGGTGGAAATCATTCTTATGTGTTGTCATGGGGTCCTAAAAACCAAAGAAATCTATTAAGAATTATCAAGGTATGATGTTTTAACTGAATACTGCAATACACAAAATTTGACCTAACCTCTCCAAATAAATAAAAAGACCTAATTTTCTAAGCAACCTAGCCTTTCTTAATAGAAGCAGCTCAAAATTGCCCATTAGTAGAGTTCAAATACTTGGGCTGTACAACTGCTGTGTGTAGAAGTCACTCTCAAAGCCCAGGACCAGATGTCACAGTTCTTAGGGCGCGTCTGCTTGGAGGCAGGAATATTATCTTGGGCATAGCACCATGCTCCTGGGGCTGTGCAGAATCCATGCCAGAACTGAACCACAGCCAGCCTGCATGGAGCGCAAGCAGAAGGATTTAGAACTATCTGAACGTGTCCTGTCTCCGCTGGTGAGTCATAAGGATGGCTTGGTGAAGTGTTTGCTAGGATGAATGGGGTCCGTAGTCCGCCCAATACTGAAAAAAAATCAGCCTGCATGTATAGTTGCAAATGTTGAGTGGTACGCAAGTTTAGCGTTCTCCAGCACACAGTCTGCAAAGGTTACTTTTGAAATTGTGCTTGAAAAGAAGAAAATCAGAAAGATATTTCAGAGGTAACACTATATTTCTAAAGAACTGCAATAGTTATGCCTATGATCAATTTTGTTTTCCAGTTCAAGATCGAAAAATGGCAGATTGCACTTTGTAACAAGAGCAAACCTCAAAAGTTTATAAATGACTTGATGCAAGCACTTTATACACATGAATACATGGCCACACACAGCCTGACAGGTGCAAAGTCCTCCTCTTCAAAGGATAAAGCGGCAAAACCAGCTATGAATCAGAATGAAGTTCAGGAAATCATAGGTGATGACTCGTTAACATTACTCGATGTGGCAGTGACTTGACAGAGGGCTTTCTCTGAGGGAGGGGCTGTAGTGCTTAACAGCGGGTCTACTCAGGTGATGTGCTGTTTCCTGTTTCCTTCTTCAGCTATATACTTTTTAAAACCATCTGTTACAAATACTGTCAGTGAAATGCCAATTTCTATTGTGTGGATGTTGTGGGGCTTATTTAAGTGGCTACTGAGGCACAGTGATATTGTAAATTTGTTCAGTCTTCGAGAGGTTAATCTACAACAGTCAAACTTGGAGCATGATGGTAAGGGATAAAGGGAGGCAAAGAGAGGACACGCTTGGATCAAATTGAAAATTATGTCTGCTATAATCTGAAGTTAGTGAATGTTATGAATTCTGACATTTTAAATAGCGCTGGAGGCAAAATGAGACAATAAGTACAGAAGACAGTGATCAGAGAAGCAAACAAAATTTGTTTTATGCTGAGGTTTAAGGCAGAAAATGTTTGGTGCATGGGAAAGAAAATCAGTTCAGACGGAAGAAGCAGCTTTAAAGAAAACAGTATATTGTGAGCATGTGAAGCCTGATTTTTTTTAATTCAAACCTATAGCTTAATACTTCAACAACATAGCCTAAATTCCTGCACTAGAATCCCTCCCCCATTGCCATTCCTTTGAACTTCCCCAGTTTGCTCAGTTCCCTTCCCAGCTTAGCTCCAGTTCCTGTATTTCAGTCCAGTTTTGTTGAAGTTGGCCAGCAGTTTCAAATTTATCAGTTGCAGAAACCTCTTTTCCTTGAGAACCTAGCTAGAGAAAAAGGCTCGAAGTCAAGAGAGAGAAAAGGAAAGAGTATGTAAGACAGTGAAAATACATTTAGAGGCAGTAAGATGAGACAATTTCATAATGATGTATGAGGAAAAGATTTCATGGGATGAGAAGAACAGTTGGACTCAATGATCTCAATGGTCTTTTCCAACCTAAATGATTCTATGAATCTAAGAGCTACCAGTGACTTTTCTAGAGGTGGGTTTTGGGGAAGGGTCTAGGCAAAACTGAAAAAGGAAGCTGAGGAAATCAGGGCATTAGATAAAGCATGCTGCGGAGAATCCGGTGACAAAAGGGAGCCTATAGGGAAGTCAAAGAAGTCTGTTAAGGGAAATGAGAACACTCCTGAATTCTAATAGAAAAGTGTCAGCATTGTACAAGAGAAAAAGAAAAATAAGAAGGAAGCCTGGGAGTTCTAGGACTGTAGAAAATAAGTTAGTACATCAGATTATTTAAAGAAGATGGAAACTGTAAGACTTGAAAATGAAATGGTGGAAAAAATCAAGGCAAGAGAAGATGATGGAGAAGAGGGGAGCAGGAATTGCAGTCCTGATGTTGAGTCCTATTAGTATAGCATTCAAAAATTCTAGTCAGGCAAAACAGAAGGGAAATGTTTAGGGAAAGAGACATTACCTGCAAATGAAAGTTAATGAACAAAACCTCTAAGATTCAGAGGTGTGAGGACTGACAAGGATAGGAAAAGGACTCTTTGATCAAGAACAAAGTACGTCACACAGCGATAGCAAACACAAATCACTCCAGGAAGCCCTCGTGGTCCTGGGCTTCCCTTTGAGTCTGCCAAGAGCAGGCACAGCAATATGGAACGCACAGAGAAAAGCAAGAACTGGCACGTGCAAAATCGATGAAGTAGTGTGTGAAGACAGCCAAGTAACTAGAGATGAAGCTGAAGTAGCTAGAAATTTCAGAGATGCAAATTGTCCACATTAGATCACATATCTGCTGTTTCCCTGAGTTGGAGGCCTCTTATATATCATCTCTTTATTTTGCAGGAATCACAAAACAGTTGTTTCCTAACACAGATGATGCTTTNACACAGATGATGCTTTAATTAGGCGAATGATGGGACAAAAACTGAACAATTGCACCAAGAAGCCAATTTTAAGCAAAGATCTTAACTCAGGTGCTTTTCAGAAGCATAGCTTTTGGTAAGTCTTAAAAAAAAATACATTGTAGCCTGCAGCATGTAATTCCATACATGTGGTAATAAAAGCTAAAAGCAGTCTTAAAATTACCATGAAGATACACGTTCATATATGCATTGCCAAGTAGGTACATATTTTCATAACCTTGTACAAAAAGTACGTCACACAGCAGCAGTCCAGCCTAACATCACAGCACAAAAAAAGTTGTTCATTCTAGACAAAGCAGCACAAGGCTATTAAACTACAGAAAGAGAATGCGAAAGTAAACTGATGGAGTTACTTTGATCAGTATGGCTGGTTTAGACTGCGCACCATTTCCTTTTCTTGTTTTTCTCGGTAGGCTCTCCAGAGACCAGTCAATTCCATTTTCATGTCACCTGTTGTGCTTGGTAAAGATAAGGGAAAATCACACCTTTTTTATACCTACTGATAAAAGTACTGTAGGAGAACTAAATTAGTAATCTTTGACTGCCAAAAGAGTCTAAATTATTGGGATAGAGGAATTACTAAATAACATCTTCCTTATTGTGGGCATTCTTACTTGGTGAATAAGACTAGGCTAAAATTGCTGAACTCATCCCTATCATTGGTGAAGTCAGCTATTTGCATAGTACTGTTCTACATACACCAAATGTACGTATCACAGAACAGTTGAGGTTGGGAGGGACCTCTGTAGATTTGCCACTCCAGCCCTCGGTACTCAAAGCAGGGTCACCTAGACCAGGCTGCTCAGAGCCATGTGCTATTTGGCTGAGTATCTCCAAGGATGAAAATTCCCCAGCCTCTCTGGGCAACTGTGAGGTCACCCTCACAGTGAAAAAGCATTTCCTCATGTTCAGACAGCACCTCCGTGTTTCCGTTTCTGCTCATTGCCTCTGGTTCTGCCACTGGGCAGCCCTAAGAAGAGGCTCCATCTTCTTTAACACCTCCCCATCAGATATTAATACACATAGATAAGATCTGCTTGAGCCTTCTTGAGGCTAAACAGCCCCAGCACTTTCAGCCTCTCCACAGAACAAAATAAGAGATTAAAATCAGTGAAACAGGGAGAACAGATCTGTCCTTACTTAGACTTCCCATACTAAGTAATATTTTACTTCTTCCTAGTTATCTTGTGCATGTTTTAAAATCTATTTGCAACTCTAAGACACTTCATAACAAAAAAACTCAAAACAAACCAACCAAACAAAAATACCCCAAGATATTTGATTATGTTGCCACACAATTGTTTGAAAAGCAGCTGTGCTTTTCCTACTAAAATTCCTCTGTAAGCCACTCCATGGACCACCAGTGGTGTATGAATTACTACTTGAGAAATACTCAGACAATATCTATTGGAAGAATCCATACACACAGGTTTTCCCATCTGGAAACAATGAACAAATGCACCAGCCTGCTAAAATACAGTTTACTGTGTTAAAGCTTTTCTCCTAGAGATGAGAAGGCTTCGTAAAACAAAGGTCCTCTGTATTTGTAACATGCAGTGTGCGTTGATTCACTGTAGTATTTTTTCTTGTCCTTGACACAGGTGGTAAAAACAATAGCACAGAAACACAAACTCTGTCTTCCTTGAAAAGTATTAAATCCTTACCTTAATTAGATGCATCCATACATTTTGGTAATTCCTGAGTCTTCTCATGTACAGGCACAGTATTCCTGAAGCTTTGATGGAAGGATCTTGAGCTAGCACTATAACAATCCTAGGTTGTTTTTTAATACTGCCTATAGACCTTTCAGTTGAAACTTGGTATCTTAAAAATGTCTTTATTTCTGTTATTGGTAAGTGCATATGTAAAATCCAGTCCAACATCCATGGAAACCAATGCAGGTATTTTCTGCATAGCCTCTCTTGAATGGGCGCTTTTTAGAATACATTTGTAATGGATTCATTTTACATGTGTTACATGTGTTCAGAATTTCCTCTCTGTAAAAGCATTTAAGCACCTTGTAAGTAATCAAGATATTGGTGGTGATTCCTTTAACTCAGATGACACAGGTTTGCACCGTAAGAAAATCAGGAGAATTTAAAAGTGCTCATAATTTCACTGTTATTCCTTCAGTTCACCTTCCAGCAATGAAGTACAGCAAGGGGTCAAGCAAAAATCCTGTTGTGGAGTACCTTTAGTAACAACTTACACACACGTTACTTTTAAAACTGTTGATACTGCAGGTTTGACCTCCTCCCTTGCTGCTCCTCCTTCCTTACCCACCTCCTCTACCTTTCCCCAGAATACAGTTAAGGTTCAAGAGAAGGGGTTTGGAATCAAATCCAATGAGACAGACAAGTCACCATCACAGATCCATAAGGCTGACAGGAAATGAGGAAAAGGGGAATGTGTCAATGAGGAAAACTAGTTAACTAGCTAATAAACAAACTGCTGCTTGCAAACTAAAAACAGCAGTAATTGCACATTTAATGTTAATATCTCAAGCTTAGTTATAAATTGTCTCAACAGTGGTTCAACAGCTGCTCCTCAGGGCATCATCTCTTCGGCTGTACCTCCCAGTACACAGGACCAGCAGGATGATGATTCACCAGCTGCTAATGCACAAATTCAGCAAAGCGACAGCCCTCTGACCCCTCCACCTCCCAGCCCACAAGGTCAGCAGAAGTGTTTCAAGCCCACTTCTTCCAAGGTGGAGTCTCAACTCGCCAGAAGCTCACCAGCGCCCTCTCCCAACCATGGCTGCGGACAGGATCTCAGGAATTCAGACAAAGAATAACAGAAGGTATTTCATACCAGTTCAAATTCTCAATGGAGGTTAAGGAGTAGTATAAAATTAAAAAAAAGAAATAATATCTAAATGGGCCTAGTGACAGCAGACAGAAATACTGTAAGCAGAATAGAAGCCTGATAACCATTTTCTCAACAAATTAAAATCCCACAGCCTAGGAAAAAAATGAAAGCATATTAATATCTTTGGCTTTAAGATATTATTAAATATATGCATGTTATGCAGTAATTAAAAAAATATAAACGTGTTCTGAAGAATATAAGTAGAGTTCCCCTTAGCTAGAAAAAAAATTATTTAAAATAATATCAAAAGAATGTGTAAGAAGAACCTTAATCCCCTTGCTTTCACCTTGACAGCTGATGGAAAACCGCTTTACCGATCAGAGAAAGCTATTGCATATTAATACAAAAAAGATATAGAGGTATGGAAAGAGAACAGAGAAATTTCCTAGTGAAGTGAAGACTATGGCCAGCCCAGGGCTAGAAAGGACAGGGCCAGCAGAAAAGAAGAAATAAAATAGATGTTTAAGGATGCTGTTAACTTGGAAAGAAGAAAACATTCTTAGGGCAATGAAACTGCAGCTCTCAAGATGTCTGCAGGAAAGCAGCAGCTCGTTTTTCACCTCTGAGAGATGGAAAGGCAATGAAAGAAGCCATGGGCCCTCTTAGCTCAGGGAAGAGTCCTCCAGGATAGCCTGTTTGGTTGTGGAGGCCGTGGCTTCTCTCACAGGCCTTCTGCTGCTGGTACTCAGCTGGTTTGGCAGCTCTCACTCTTCTTCCCTGAACATTAGGTCCACAGGATAAGGGTGCCTGATCCTTCCAGTCAGGAAATGGAGGACAATCTCTTGGAAGAGACTAGTAAAGGGCAGTTACCAGCCTGTAGTCCCCGTGTTTTGATTTGGGCAAGCTACCTCTTGCTTAGAGAGAGGGTGGCCAGGTAGAGCATTCCTCATGGCACTGGGACATTAAAAATCCCAGTAGCTGGGCAGTTCCTCTTCAGATGTGACACCACTTGTCTCAGGGAGCAGCTCTCGTCACACATCCTGTAAACGCCAGAGGAGGAAGAGGAGGAGGAGGGAAGGCACATTTTTTTCCTTGCTGACTGATTCCAGGTTTACAGTGTGCCAGTAGCATGGGAAGGAGAGAACACTTGGGTTATGGCTGTTGTGTTTGAGTGTACTTCTCCCAGAACAAAGAGTACTAAGAGCTAAATCTACTTCATACATGGCAAACAAGCAACTAAGGAATCAAGATTAAAAAAAACAAACAAACATAAAGTTGAAGAAATCTAGCTTGATTTGAGGAGGATTTCTGTAAATCAGGAGATCTGAGTTACAGAAATAAATTAGAAATAGTATTAGGGTGAACACTGGGAAAAAAATCTGAAGATAAGGGTAGCAGCCAAATACCTCCAAAGGGAAGTGCTGCAAACCTAAGGGTACAGAAGAACGCACGAATAAAATGCACCGTGGAGAAGACTTTTGTGGGGGCTGGGGTATGAATTAAGTGATCTGCTAGCCTTTTTCATCTCTCCTTTCTATCAGTTCCTCATAGATAGGATCAGGATGAAAGCAGGTATGAAATATGATGTGAGTTCTATTTCATCCTATTAACTACCATCTCTAAAGTGGAACAGGAGGATGTTTGCGATCATGTACATTTTGTATATGGAATTGTATGTACAGCATATAAGAATGTATATAATTAATCATATTTTTGAAGCAACTTTCTATCAAATAAAATGGAACATTACTATGTCTTAGTTCTAGTTTATTGTCCTTATTGCCTTTCCTTACATCAGCCTGTGTTGTACTAACATGTAATTTTGGGGTTTTTCTCTCACTCACTTTTTTTCTTTAATAACTGTTCTGAAGCCAGCTCCTGCAAAGCTCATTTTTAGCTGAGGACAGGGTTGGCCACCTTACAAAGGCTTTCTAACCTTACAGTTGCCACAGCTGATATTGCGGTGCCGCTGTTTGGGGGGGTGCAGAAGGTACACGCCTCACACGGGCAGGCATCCGGAGCCAAACAGGAGCGGCTGCTCTCCCTGTCGCAGCACTGCCAGTCACGCTGTACTATGTGCTCTTCTCTTCTGCTGAGCTGGTAAGTTGTCAAAGGAAAACCAGTGGGGCTGGCAGCTCACCACAAAGCGTAAAGGAGAATTTTTGTGATCAGGTGGAGGGTCTACTCCCAGGCGTGGGCCAGGGAGAGAGATGGGCATTGTGGACAAAAAGAACAACGTAGATAGGAGACATTGTAATGTTTTACCAAAGAGTAAAGAGGGAGCAAGCTGCAAAGAGATAGTTCCTTCCCCTCCCCTAAAGTATACGACTGATGTAATCCCACTGGATAAAAGAAGACAAGTAGTTTTTACACAACTACAGTTAACAGAAAAGCCAAACAACTTGCGGTATGACCAAAAAGGAAGAAAATACAAATCGTTTTCCAAAATGACCCTGACACACTCTGAGAATACAAAATAGATAATCACAGATTAGGAACTTCAGAAGTAGCAGAAAGGGAGAGGACAGCAAAACAGTCTAAGGCTGCTTCTCCCAAAATCTGCACTAAAATCAAAATTAATTGGTGATGTATAAATGTGTGGTGTCACGAAGTGCAAAATTCTTCTGGTATGAGTGACAGAGGACACATTATTTGCATTACTCAGAACTGGAGAAGGCTGATGGCTACTGCAGAAAAACCCTAACAGCAATATCACTGTACAGCTGAGTCACTGGGGATTTAGTACTGAGAAGGTATGCAATACTAAAACTAATAATTCAAACTATTCATTTCTATTACTGCGTTTAGATTAAATTTTAAGATTATCACGGAAAAGAATTTGGTCATTGTTTATTAAGAACTGCTCAGTCAGAACACTTGCTTTCTAAGGAGGGAAGAATGGGATAAAAAACTTACTGATAGAATAAATCAGGGTTTTTAATGCATGCAAATTCATGTCCCCTCTTATTATGGTGTATAGATTACAGGAGTCAAAAAAAACCCCAAACCACCAGACATCTAAATTTTTTAGATCAAGAGTAAGTGGCAGTATGCTGTGTTGGCACGAGGGAAATCAATGGATAAAAAGACAACATTTCACTCACTGCAAGGAGAGAAACAAGGATGTTGAAATATGTTTCAATTCTGCAAAAGAAAATTACTAAAGACACATCATGAATATGCGGAATTAGTTGCTAGGGAGTTTATCAAGACAGTCTGCTCAGGAACAGCTTCCACATCCTATGGGATACCCAGACTTCATTTGGAGGTTTGGACTTGGAGGTCTTAGCTCATGAAGAGCAGACCATGAGTAGCCACTGCTCTCCTAGGTTTGGCTGCTCCTTCCTTCAGTGACATACTGCCTGTGCTTAAAAAAAATTGCCTACTCTGTTACCTAATTAGGCAGTGAATGTGCCTTGCAGGTGGCCCACAAGCCAAGAAGTCCAGCAGGCTACATCCTTTCTCTATGAAACCCCTAAGAACCTTCCCAAGCTGACCCAATGTGAGAAGCCTGTGCTTTCCCAGGAATTAGCTGAAATACTCAAATTTTGGAAATCAGAGTTTGGTTAGCATATTGGAAATGCTGGCAGGATTGCCCTCACTGTTTTTTTTCCCCACAACTGTATTGTTTAAATACGAGGAGGATGTTTGGATGGGTCATTGCAAGAGTAAAGACTTGCATGAATTACTGCTAAAAAATACATGTTGAAATGAGTTTTCATCAGGTATCATAGTTTGGAAAAATAATGCCACCTTGCTGTTCTAGTAACTTCTTCCTGCTGCACCTCATATCTATTCAAAAGTAATTGAGTGCAAATGCAAGCTACAACCAGAAATGGCTGCTATCAACGTTCTGGAAGCAAATTTAGGTTATAAATGCAAAACATGAAAGTTTAGGCAGCAACAATGACTTTAATTTTCCAAGTGGCAGTCAGGTTTCCACTATTTTAATAATGAAATAAAACTGCTCAATGTTTATACGTTTATATATACGTATATATACATTTTATACGTTGTCGTTTATACGGTTCAACAATAGTGATTAAGTTGTATAGATTTGTTGGTGAGTATATAACTAGCATGTCGGTATGTCTATCTTCTACCATAAATGTATTTTTTTTATTCATATATG